>BGPT01001284.1:0-72907 GCA_003297045.1 Symbiodinium sp. clade C Y103
ATTGCTGGTTGGACATCACCATAGATTAGAAACCCCAAAGGGATCCAAAAGAGGTATCTCTTTGTGAGATCTTATATCATGTCAAAAAAGTTCGGTATACACCACATAATCTGATCTTCAATGCCACACCTCCGGCCCACTAGATTATACATTTTTAGGGAGTGTGTATAGCTAGACACATCGGGCCACATCCAAGTCCTGGCTGCGTTTCTGCAGCAGCAGGAACAAGCTCATCACTGGCAACGGCAGCTGCTTTAGCTTCTGAATCNGGCTGCGTTTCTGCAGCAGCAGGAACAAGCTCATCACTGGCAACGGCAGCTGCTTTAGCTTCTGAATCTACTATTTTCACGTAATCAAGCAACTTTCTTCGGAGAACATGAAATCCCGCAAGCTTTGCTGGACGACCAAGCATACGCAAGCAACAATGAGATCCCAATGCAAGCTTCTACAATAGATTCTTGGCAACCAAAAGCAAGGCCTATGAAATTCAATGCAAGCTTTGCTGGACGACAGAGCATACGCAAGCAACGGTGACCTCCCATGCCAACTTCAAGCACCATGCGAGGCTTGGAAACACACAGGGATGATCGCACTGAAAAGGTGCTGCTGATGAAGCCAAACCGCAAGGCAACGCANGCGAGGCTTGGAAACACACAGGGATGATCGCACTGAAAAGGTGCTGCTGATGAAGCCAAACCGCAAGGCAACGCAACATTTAAGCAACAAGACCCCTGAATGGTTTCATACAAACACCAACCTAAACGCAACATTCACAAGATAATCAGTCAAAAACGAAACATCATCAAAATCATGGATTCAGCTTGCGGGAAGCCTAAAAGAGACGACTTCTGCAAAATACTGTTCCGCAGCTGATTTCTAGAAAACAATACAAAAAGATACGACTTTAGCAGTTGCCTGTAGTTTTGGATATTGGTTTGTATGCCCATTCTACTGTGGATCTTAGGTTTACCAGAATTTTCCCCTGAAATTGTTTTTGTGGGGCACGAACTACTTTTTAAGAAGAGACCGGGACCTAATCTTAAGTGTGGGTCTGTGATACTTTAGATTTAGATAGCTATTGTGTATGTTGGCTGTTGGATGCGAGAATGTGGTAGCAAAATGTAGCAAGTAGCAACATTGATAGCCAAGCTTTGTTTCGATCTGGGGGAAAAGAACTGACCAGAAGGGGCTGGAAACAAACACAAACCGACATCGTAAAGTTTAGCTATCCTCTTGGGGTCTTTGACCCTTTTATTATGGTTTCTTGGTGAAATGGATGCATATTAAATTCACCATTATGAAACAACCATGGAACTGGAAATTGGTGGTTTCAACAGGAAATTATCCCAGGGATCACCCCTGCATTGATAAATCCGCCGCCGCATCCTTAAACAAGTTGCTGGCGGAGTCTCCGCCATACATTGGATCGCCCCATGTGACAATGGTCCCATCACACACAGCGCAAAAAGCACGGTCTGTGGCGTAAATCTCCTTGACGCCTGCAAATCGACCAGCCAAGAGTCTCTGAAATGCACCATAGACCATAGAGGAGCATGATTTGTGGCTTTCCAAGTTTCCAACACGGTGAAACTGTAACATACCAAGGCATTTCAGGTGTCAAGACAAAACCAAAGAAGAGGTAGGGGTGTCAATTATGCAACCTTGCCATACATTGCCTATGTGGATGCCACTGTGACAGCTTCAACAATAGTTGCTTCACCTTTGCCCCGGCGATAAAGCATCGGAACATGGTCATGCTTAGTTGGTTGGTTGGCTGGGTGGGTGGGTGGGTTGGTTGCTTGGTGGGTTGGTGGGTTGGTGGGTTGGTGGGTTGGTGGGTTGGTGTGTTGGTGGGTTGGTGGGTGGGTGGGTGGGTGGGTGGGCTGGTTGGTTGGTTGGTTGGTTGGTTGGTTGGTTGACACACCCAAATTCTCCCAACCATCCAAATGACCGGATAGAGCAGTGTTTTGAGGTTAAATTTACGTCCCCTCAAAGGGGATGGCGACCGGACATCACCAGTCAGTCAATGGTTGCCGACTGCGCAAGTGGTGGACAACTGGATCTTATAGACATAATAAACTTTACAACTTCAACCTTTATATACCCAAAACAAGCTTTGCCCCAAACTGGCAAGTACTTCAACCTACAAAGTGGGCCCCACAGTGATGTTTGTTATGACCACCATGACAACTGCAGTGATAGTTTCCATAAACTCAACAAATGTTATTGGCGTTGTTGGAGTTGTGTCTACCAACTTAGCTTTGTTTACCTATCAGAATTCAGCTCTAAATCCCAGGAAATCCCCATGTTTCTGGGTGAAATCACCTTTTTCCTGGCTTAAATTCCTATTTTTAGTGCTTGATTCATGTGAAATCCCCATGCTTTCCCGCCTCGCAATCGATCTTTCACTTCTTTGCTGTCGCCGCCATTCTCCGCGCTGCCCCAGCACACCACCGTGCCATCGTCCAGCAGCGCAGCAAAGGCACGGGAAGTCGCCGTCACCTGTCGGACATGCCTCGGTCGTGAACCGTGAGTCCACCATAAAAAATGAGGATTTTCAACTAGAAAAATGAGGATATGGCATGAATCATGATAGAAAAAATGAACTAAAATCGTTTGAATGAAATCTATGTATTGGAATTACTTTTAATATTCCTATCAAATCATAAATCATATGTACTCAAGCACGTAAACACTCCGCGTGAAAAAAACAATCAGCAAGATTGGGACTGGACACCCTGGAGGACATCCGGCGATGGCGTAATATGTCTTGAACTCGCGAACTCGCGTTGTCGCAAGAATGGGGAGATTGCAAGAAATGGGGAAACATGCTGTTGTAACACTGTTGTTTATGCTATGATTGCAGACATTTTCGGGCGTTCATTGGGTTTCATTGCTTTACTGGTTCATGGCTGTAAGTATTAAGGTTGAAGGTTCTAATATTTTTAGGCTCCGTTGTCGGAGAAATACAACTACACTGGCCCTTGGTATTTGAGCAATACGGTGTGAACACCTTTGCGATCCGTTCGTTGCGACCGGGGCAAACCAAAGGGTCCTGGCTAATCCTTGATATCTTGGATTTCTTTTGGCTGTAGTCCAACGTCCATGTCTCTTTGCAAACAACTAACTACAATGGACTACATATTCATCATTCTACCAAAGGGTTGGTTGACCCAGTTCATATCCCAAATTCATCAATCTATTAAATCTATTAACCATCATTTTACTGGATTTAGAATGATTTAGAGACATCTTACAGGAACCCAGTGTTTTTTTGAATAAAGTGTTCAGAGACATGCCATTTTACAGGAACCCCTGTGTTTCTTTTCGTGTGTTTTAGGCCTAAAAATACCTGAGGTTTCTGAGTTCTCCAAATCCCGGATCAGAATCCCTCCGCCAAGACACCTTAGCTGATGTTGGACAGCACTACTGTCACCACCGTCGGGAGCATAGCCCCAGGTCACTACCTGAATGGTGGAGGGTTGATTTAACCATGAATTCAAAAATGATCTGGGATCAAAATGGATCAAACCCAAACAACATGTTGATTTAAATGCCCTTATGGATCCAGCCGTACCTTCAAAGGAAATGTTTGATCGATAGGGTATAAATTGATGCATGATATGTATATAGGATATGAGTTCGTCCTTCAAATAGGTCAACCCGGAAACAACAACATAAATTTGCATTAATTACTGTATTAATTATTCAACGGGAACATATTTGAACACCATCAGATTGTGGGGCACCCTATGTTCAGACAAACCCATATCATCCGCCAATGGTTGAGAAGGTTTGTGGTTAAGCTACCCGTTTCAAAAAAGGTGAGTTGAATTAGTCAATTAAAGCCTAGAACGGGAACGATAGATGACCAATTTCAAGCGGCCAATTCCCGGCCAATAGGGTAAAAACATGTAAAAACCAGTTCTACACTTCCAGGTCGGTTTCAATCAAGTACAAGTCACTGTTCCGTCCAGCAAAATTGCTGCAAAAGCCCGATCTGCAGCCACCACTGTGCGCACATTGGTCAGCTGGTACCGTACAGTGCGACTGTCACCGCCTGAATTTTCACCGCCCCAAGTCACAACCGTTCCTCGGAAGTCGCTGCTACATGGGTGAAGATCCATGGCAAACCACAAAACACAACAGGATAAGAAGATGAAAACTGAAGACAGAATCGCAGTTGAAAGAGAACCCCATGGAGGAGTTTATTGTTGAGGTGGAGCAACTGATCTCAATTGGAACTGTAGGTTTTGGTCGCTTGGAACTTGGAAACACGCCGATACATTGATGTTTTTGCTACGGGTCCCTGTTACCATGTTACGTCGTACATTCTATCCAGTTTCTGTCTGCCAGAATGGCAGCAAAGGCAAAGTGAGTGGCATGCACCTCCTCCACTTGCTGAAGTAAATCTCGAACCATGCTGCTGTCTCCACCACTGCTGCTGTGGCCCCAGGTGACAACACTTCCATCGCTGAGAACTGCGCAGAAAGCAGCACCTGAACCTCGAATTTGCTTCACGTCCTGGCTCAAACCACCCTCAAAAAAATTTTGGGGTTCCCCCAACCTCCTCCTTTTGATGGTCAGCCATTGAACCTTTCTTTTGGTCGCTAAAAAACAGTTCATTGGCTCTAAATTCACCATGTTTTGCTAGTCAAATCACATATTGTTTTTAGTGTTTTTTGGGTTTTGCAGTCAAATCCCAGGTTTCATCCCAACCTCGCCCCCTTTCATCGTTGTTTTTCGTCCTTCAACATCTCCGCCACCGTGCCGCAATCGCCACCGGTGGCGGCCCGGCCCCAGGTCACCACATGCCCTTCCGCCAGCAGCGCGGCGAAGGCGGAGGAGGTGCTGACGACGTGCTGCACGTGAAGGAGATGCGGCTGGAGGTCTCCGATGTCCTAAGGTGGGGATGGTTGATAATTATAGTGCATATATAAATATTGTATATATATATATATTGTGTATAATTGTGTATATATAAAAATAAACTATAGTGGATAATTAAAGTGGATAGTTCTGGGATAGTGACTTCATATTTTCTATGTTTTCATATAGTGGATAATGGTTTTACTTGGTCAGAGTAGTCACGTAGCAGTTAAAAGTATTTACGGTCAAAGATAAGGATGATGATGATGATGGTGATGATGGTGATGATGATGGTGATGATGATGATGATGATGATGATGATGATGATGATGATGATGATGTGGTGCACCAGCCGACCATTTTTTGAAACCACGTATCCAGAAAATAGTACGAGTAGAAAATCATGATCCCAAACAACCCATGCAACATACAGTAAAATAAATTAAACCAACTAATGACCATGTTTCCAAATATCCCGAAAATCGGTTAGAATCGTCACCCAAAACAACCAATCCAGCTAAATGAACGAATGATTCACCAGGTGTCACCTCCATTCTCCGCATTTCCCCAGGTCAACACGCCGTTGTCGCCGCTGCACCACAGCGCGAAGGCCGTCTTTGTCGCTGCCAGCGACGGCGTCTGCACCACCGCAGAGACCGACGCATCGTCGTGGAGGCCGACAGCTTCGAGGGAGAGCCGGGCGTCCAATAAAGCACCTGGGGACCCAACCAAATTGAGATTTGAGCAAGGATATATATATATATATATACATCTATCTATCTATCTCTCCATCCATCTATCTATCTATCCATCTATCTATCTATCTATCCATCTATCTATCTATCCATCGATCTATCTATCTAGCCATCGATCTATCTATCCATCTATCCATCTATCTATCTGTCTATCTATCTGTCTATCTATCTACGTACCATTATTATCATTGTGGTTGTTGTTACTATTGTTGCTATTACAGTAATTATTGACTATTCTGATTTTCACAATAATACATAAACCCTTGTGTGGTCAAACCTGGCTGGCTGGAAAATCGTGTAAAAACAGGCTTAAAACTGGTTAAGTAAAATCATTTACAAACAGGGATTCCGCATTGCCATGTTTGATTATCAGATTTCATATTAGTGTAAGGGTCATGATTATCATTAAATGAAATTGATCATCATAATTTATGGCCGTTAATTCATGGGGGTAACAACATGTAATAACCCCATGATAACAACCACTGAAAATTGAAAGTAGGAAACAATATCACAGGAGTATTGCCTTGGTGATGGGTTGTAATGCTTACCAGTTCTTTGTAGATGAAAGTAGACACAAACCTTTGAACTGTAGATATGTTAAAACAATATATACAAATTTTACCTGCTATAAGTTGGTTTGTTGTTGTTGTTGTTGTTGTTGTATTTATTGCATGTGTACCATTCAACTGTAGAATGCTGTAGATGTATCCACCAGTAACCCGACATGTTTTGGGGGACAAACTGCAAAGTGTGGTTCACTTGCTCAACTGTATCATTTCACTTGCTCTAGTGGGTCATGGAATTTTGAAACTGGCAAGCGGACCACAGGGTTACAACCCTTTTATTTGCAGTTATACCACAAATACAAACTGGTTCATGAACTCCATGGACTCCATGGCAAAGTTGGTTTTTGACGAAACTATATATCAAATATTTATTGTGTGTAGTGGATATAGTATAGCTGGTTGGATGGGTCAAATTACAGCAGCATTATG
Organism: Symbiodinium sp. clade C Y103; assembly: GCA_003297045.1. NCBI lineage: Eukaryota > Dinophyceae > Suessiales > Symbiodiniaceae > Cladocopium > Cladocopium sp. clade C. The sequence continues at coordinate 6,623 of BGPT01001284.1, forward strand.
ACTGCGCAGGAATCACATTGTGCTGGAGCTGGGAACCAACATGAACAATTCCATGCTAGACCAAGGTTTCTGGGAGATGACCAAATATTGAGGCGACGTCACCGTATCCAAGCAAGGTTTTACCCTGTGATGAAATCAACTGGTAGACGGAAACTCCCAACAGATAACAAGTCCGAATTAGAGCAACAACAATCATTGGGATCGAAGGCCAACAAAACTACAGAAGCTAAGATTGAGAAAATAAACATGTTTAGAAAATAAACATAAACATCATTAGCCGTAGCCAATAGTTGACAAACATGTTTTCCCCACCTGCCAGGTGAGGTTCTCCAGATTCTAAAAATGGTGCAACGCTTTCTCCTTGCCCTTCTCTTCGGGAACAAGGAGTTATTGGCAGGTGTCTCACATCAACCAATACTGGGATGGGATAAGTAAAGTTTTTTTCCTGACTAGAGCGTGCAAACAACCAGTCCGAATCGGGTGGCTTAAACATTGAAAAATCAACAGGACCAGGGGGAGGTCCGAATGGGTGCACAACGCTGTACATGGAATTGACATGAATTGCACAAAAATCATTTCCTTCCAGAGCTCCACTTTTTCCCACCAATCTCTTTTTGCTGCTTTTGGATACAGTCTGTATGCGGCGCATGAAAACGGTGAATTCCAACGACCAGAAAACGATTTGTCGTTCACCAAAGGCATTTATGCACATATTTCAGCTTCATGAGTTAGGATAACTTTTCTTTTTTGGTTTCAACCATATTTTGTGATGTTCCATCGTGCCAGCTGCCCTGAACGTTTGGTTGAAGCCACCTAATCATGGCAATGCGGATTAGAAAATCAAAGGGGGTTGGGTTGGCAAACTAAAACAAGGTAAACATACCAAATGATACCTTCGAGCTTCCATTTGCTCCCAAATTTGGCTGGCCATGGCAGCGTAACAAATGTAGCAAATCTAGACCCCTGGGTTGATTTGCTAAAACAAAACGCAACCCCCACTAGCTTTCGCTACAAAATACGCCTCGTCACCGGAATCCCAGCAGATGAGGCCTTCAAATGGCAAATTGTAGCTGGACAATCATCGGAGACAATGTGTATAAATTTCAGTGTTTTTATTTACAAATAATCATGTAAATAAATGAAGAAATAAATGCAAATATATATATATATATATTATATATATATATATATTATATCCCATTTATAAAAAGATTTAAAAAGGATATAAGGCTTCTAAACCACGTCGACCTACAGAACTGCAGGGAACATGAAAAGTGAGGTTCAGGCGGCACATCGCGCGCCTGGCTCCACTTCCGGAAGCCGGTACCAAATTTCTCAGCAGCAAGTGCTTATAACAAAAGCAACAGCCAAAGCCAAGAAAGCCACAAAGACCAGCAAGCAAGAACATCAACAAACCTCCACTTGCGTCGCGTCAATCCACACCACAGGATGGCCAAGGGTCACGTAGTATATGGCATGCCCTCCCAGTTTGTGCCCTTGAGCCAAACACAAACATAAACACCAAGCACACGCGCACAGTCCTCGTCGAGCGCAAGCCATAAGAACACCTTTCCGTCCAGGTGATCAAAGCGCTTGGTACAGTACGGCTGTTCTAACAGTCAAATCGCATGTGCCTCGAAGCGCCCAAGGTGCAATTGGCCGCTCCAATGGCGGCTTTCAATGGAAGCCACCAGCTCCTTTGGCTGGTAGCGCGCGGCATCCTGAACCGAAAGGAAAGAACGAAGAAGAACGCGTGTGCGCCGGGTACAAGTGCACGAGTCCAGCCTCATCAGAGAAATGAGTATGCCCCGTGTCATGGGCAATTGCCCATGTCTTTAACATTGAAACCTGTCAGGCAGCCATTGGTAAAACAAGAACTTGAGTGAGCATTACTATAAGCTGATTTCCAATCGTGTGCAGCAAGCAAGACAACAAACCAAGCCGATGGCCAGGATGACATTTCGCAATTGTCACAGGCACTTGAAATCATCAAAAATGGATGACTATCTGTCAATGCTTGTCTCTAGCGCCCAAACAAAATAATGCATATATGCAAAGCCGGAGCAGCGTGGAATGAAACCAATCACTGCATCCGCTCAAAACTTCACCCGGTAGCATGAAATGACAATGAATCACTGCCTCTCCTTTGCTTTTTTCACTCACAAGCCCAATTAAAATTCAGGGGCGAAAAGTGCACCGAGGGTTGGACCAAACAATCCCATTGCGCCGAGAGTTGGACCAAACAATCTCACCTTATCCCAAATCCCTGACCCTAGCGAAGCAGCAGATGCAAAACAAGGTATAATCCGGGAGTTCAGCCAGTGTAGTCCTCATGTTGCAAAGCTAAGCCTTTGGCCCAAGTTCTCGGATGGGTCCAATAACATCACCCCGCCAAAGGGGAATACGATGAGCCACGCAAAGGCAGCCCCAAACAAAACATTGCGCCTGGCGCGTCCCCACAGTTTTGGGGCAGGGTAGGCCAATGACCCTTGTATGCCTTCATATGGTAAACAAACCCAGTCTTCATTGCCTTTGGCCAAAAAACTGAGATATTTCCCGGACATTGTGGTTACATTCGGAACACCTAGCTGCAACAGGCTGCTCGTTTCCAGAACATTTGCACGTAGACATATAAACCCTAGACTGGGCATTGAAGTTGCACTGCGTCTCTCTTGAGCCACCAGCAACACCGAACATCTGCAGCATTCGATTGAGCTGTGCCAGATTCTCAACACTCATTTTCCACCTATGTAACTTCACAACTCCAGGCCATACCCCGCAACAAGTTCCAAAGCCACCGACGCGCATAAAATAAACGCAGTAGAGACCCCACATAGTTGGATTGAAGTTATTCGCATGGTCTTCACTGCAAGCCCTGAATGTCAATGTATCAACTTTTGTTTGGATGCAATCAGGATGAAACACCACATGTACCATGACCAAGCCATGACGCTTGATGAGATTGTCGCCGTCCAAGCGCGAAATTGCGATGAACTCATCCAAAGAATGTTCCAGTGACTCCTTTGCCTGCGGGCAGGGGATTGCGCCTGGGCCGCAAGCACATGGTTTCTGCCTTTTTGGAGTTGTCGGTTCCTCAGCTTTGAACTGTCACAAGCCACCAACAATCACTTGTGGGTCTGAAGTATCTCCTGCCAATACACATTTAATATCAAATGAAATTTCTCCCACTTTTGGCTCTTCAGACTGGGTTCCTGGCACCAACATATCCTCTTGACCAGAACCATGTTTGTTACAATATGTTGGTCATCTTCTCCACCTCCTTGTCCAGCTCCGCCAAGCCGGATTCTGTGGGCCACGCCTGGACCTGAACCTCATATCGCGAGCTCCGGATGCAGTGGGCCACGCCTGGACCCGAACTGCATATCGCCAGCTCCGGATGCTGTGGTCTACGCCTGGACCTGAATACATGCCAGAGAGAATGCAAGACAGAATGTCATATATGTGTCAGATAGAATGCCAGATAGAAATATCAGAACATATGTCAGACAGAATGCCAGAAAGAACGTCAGAAAGAATGTCAAAATAGATGCCAGATAGAATGTCAGAATGGATGCCAGATAGAATGTCAGAATGGATGCCAGATAGAATGTCAGAATGAATGTCAAAATATCTGCCAGAAAGTATTTCAAACTAGATTCCAGATAGATTGCCAGAAAGAATGTCAGATAGAATGTCAGAGAATATATCCCATATATACTTACAAATGGTATGTCAAAAGCTATGTAAAAATTAGTGTGTCAGGGTGGGGAGCACTCGGAGTAAAGCAATTGTGTTGCCTGCAGCAAATGCCAACAAATGCCTTTTCTCTCAACCTGCATGCTTAGTATGTGTATGTACCATGTCTGAACCACAGAAATCCGTGGATATTCTGGAATCATCTTGGTATCTGATGGGGGTTGTGTATTCCTTTTCATCAACACGAGTTGCACTCCTCTAAAGAAAAGTTGAGGTGAGAGCCAATGCGTTTTGCGCCACCCTGCCCCAGCGCTTAGCAAAGGCTAGGCTACCATCTGCACTCAACAGCCTCCCGTTGTAGCAGAGATGGGTTGCCTTGGAAGAAAACACCTTACAATCTCATCCCTGAAAAATTACCCTGTGGTTATTAAACATAGCCATAGAAAATTGTCCATTTATAGATGATAAAATGGTGATTTACATATCACAAATGGTGGTTTTCCATGGCTATGTTAGTCATAACCCCATGGTAAACTAGAGATGCAAACTGGATGAATCATCCCATCAACCATGCTGGATCGATTGGGGATGAAACCACATATGACTGGAACCATAGGCCAAGGGGGGGTTTGATATGAGGGGCATGGGATTATAAGACATCAAGTCATATTGATGTTGCACTCAATTCTTACATATGGCTATTGGCTATGAGTCAAAACCCTGGTAGCTAGTGAACTTCAATATAGCTGGTAAATGGATGTTGATCCCACTAAAATTGATAAAAATAGGTTTTGACCCATCCCCATATCATATGTTTACATGGTCTTATTTTGCATTGGGAACCTGTTGCACGGTTCCAAGACATGCTGATGCACGTCTGGTGGACTGCCAGTCAAACACACGCATACCAACCAAGGTCAGGAAATGTTACCCGAAATGTTGGAGGCATTTGTTTCATGGGGACTCACAAGGTGTTGAAGGGACAAAGGCACTTGTTTCATTTCAGTTCAACTTACTCAATATTCTCAGTCTTAGGTTACCTAGAGTAAACCTGGCTGCGTGATTCTAGAGATGAAGATGAGCCGAATGTGTTGCAAACCTGCAAACCAATCCAGATAGTGTTTATAGTATATCAAACATTGCTTGCCAACACTACGTCCAAAATGGTACATTCATGTAGATGAACATTAACATATCACTCATCTGGACCAGCTGGGAATTGAATGGCATTTATGTCATACTGTACCCACATCTGTGTACCTCGTACTTCGCGGCTCAGCTAGTTTCCATACAGTACCAATAAACAACGATAGAAAAAAAAAAATCCATTAAGTTGCCCATGTCCCAAATTTATGAATGCCCAAAATGCAACAAAAGCAACTCAAACCATTCTCTTAGCAAGAAAAGAACACTTTCACCCACCGAGTATGCACCAGTATTTCCGCTTATCATCAAGCTTATCATGGGGCTTCTCAGGTGTGTTCTTAGAAACTTGGGGACCGGGACAAGCCCTGCACAACCAAAAATAGGATGGTTTCATTGCTCAAAATGACCAGTAATCCAACCAACATCTTTGGTCCAAATCTGTTCAACAAAAAACAGTCATGAGTCATACCACCAAAAACATCTGCTTCAAACAACATCATGCTTCAAATGAAGAGTAATCATACAACACCACCAAATAACCACTAGACCAGGCTTTCATACTCCCTCCTGTAAACTAACAAAAATATCAAACACCAATCATTCTCCGAACGGCCAGGGTAAAAGCCATTCAATCACCATTCTTGTTTCTTGAAACCCATGAAATCTCCCATTATATGGATCCATCCCCATCAAAGCTCCATTAAATCCCCATGAAATCCCACTAAATCGCCATAGAATCCAATTCAACCAAACTGCCAAACTGAACTAACAACACGGTGCCCCGCGGATCGCCTCAGAAAGCTCTTCTTCAACCGCTGCTGCGCCAGTGCCTTCAGGTCTCGCACCGAAGAAGCCTCCGGCAACGACAGCGCGACACCGAGGCCACTGGGCAGCGAGACGTGGAGGCACCACATTGGCCGCAAAGTGCTGAAAATCCGTAGGAATGTCAAGGAAAATGATCAGATCTAGTGAACAAGGATGTGTATGAAATATATGTATACTGATGTATACTATTTACTGTGTATAGACAATGATACACTATGTGTCTTATCTATATGTGTGTAATGTAATGTTATGTTATGTGATGTGATGTAATGTATTGTATGTATATGGGTAGGTATGCACGGGTGTGGCTGGTCACATGGCAATCGCTGAGCCAACGCGGCCTCTCACTGAGCCAAAAGGGTCCAGGTGGAAGGCGCAGTGATTTCTCAGGGGCAGGGAAATCTCCGAAGTAAATTGAGTTTTATAGCTGGGAAAATCATGAGAAAATAATGGGAAACTATGGGACAAAATCATTACAAGCGGAATTTTATACATGGGAAAATCATCTATCATTCGTCTATAAATGGAGGATCTTGCATTGCCATATTTGATTACCAGAGAATAATGTCCTAATTGAACATCACCCAACTGTTGCCGATATCATCTCCAACAAATGCTTGAAGATGATGTTCAAAATCGCCGAAATACATTTACCGACCAATGTCTTTCTTGATCATTCTTGCACGCTATCCAACCAACTGGAAATATAGGATTCATAATGATGATGTATACATATAGACTCTATGCAATTGATTTACAAATGTATTTAGTGAAACTAGCCCAACAAAAATATCCGCACTTGCACAGAGCGTTCAAACATGCTCTGCGGCCGCAATTTCGTAGGTATTATTGGGGAAATGGGACCTGTGTCATGACCTGCCACATTACTCTATGTCTATCCATTTCCGGTAAAACAATGCAATCAATCAACCCACCATTCAGTAAGGTTTATGCGGATACGTGCACAGTAAGGTTCCAAGGTCTGCAACATCATTCCTCTATAGACTGGTTGGTCAAGAACGGTTTTTCCAGTTCATGGATCATGATATGCCCAATGTATTGGACAGTAATAGACAGTAAAACTGTATAACCCCCAAAACAATCAGCAACTAACCATGATTTCTCAATTACAGCATTTACAGTAAATCACTTTAAATGAATTTTACCAATATACATGCTGATTCAATATTGCTGAACCACCAGTTTGGATGGTAAAACCAACCATTTCGAATGTTTGAGCCAGCTTTTTTGGATCTTTGGACCACGGTCTCCAGCCATGGTCCAACCTCGTCCACGATGACGTGCGACGCGCCCAAGCGTGAGATGCGAGGAAGGAGAGACCCCACCGTACCTCGGTTCTGTTGGACTCAACATGGGGTACCAACGGACACACAAAATGGCTCTTTACGAAGTTCATGTACATAGGAGTATTGAACAACTCCAAAAAACAGCAATTTACCACTGTTTTGTTAGGGGTTTTCTATGTTTTTGGGGGGTGGATATGTCCAAAACAATGTTCCGGTCACTCATTTGAGCCACAGATGAGATTGTATGAACATAGGCTACCCCAAAATTTGAGGATTGGTCATTTCTTTACCAACAGGTTCATAAATTGAGGGTAAATCATTCTTGGAAAACAGAAACACACATTGCAATTGACCAAGTTGGCGGTTTCCGGGTCTGATTTTCAACGCTACTTGTTCCCCAAACACACGATAGCAAATGGCACCATGTTGACCGGCAACTCTCATTGCTAGTGCCAAGTGCGGTAATCTTAGCCATTAGTTGTTCCCAGCTTCAACTCAACCTAAGCAATCCCTTAACAAAGTTTGGTTTGTAGCTCTTCCAACACCAAACCACCATAATGTTGATTCATTATCAATTATAGGCATGATGAAATCAGGTGAATTCCTTATACAACTCTCGCTAAGCACCAAACATCATTCAAAGAAAACCACTTTCCATCGAATTGCCTTCCGGTCACAGAAACGGAAGATCCCCTTCAAAGATGATTTTCACATCTACAAGCATCCGTGCCGTGGAGTTCCGGGATTTTCCAGCCAGCCATGTTTGATTGCCAGTCGGTTAGTATAGCCCATCGTATTCACAGATTTCCCAATGAAAACTCCTCATAGAAGTCCCGTAAAGTCCCATGATTTCTGGTTGATTGATAAGTTTCCCCAAAAACATGGGCTAGTTGTGGCTAGTTCATACGCCTTAATACAGTAAATTAACATAGACCCTGGCAAATAAGGCTTGGAAGGTTACTTTCCACTAGAAATTGGTTATTTTCAGGGTCTGTGTCACTATGTTAATTTACCAGAGGGTATAACATACCAAAAACTAACTGTTCTAACTCCCCAAAAATCACCAGATCAGCAATGGTATTTTGACGATGCCAAGACACAAAAACAAATGGAGCCCCAAGGCCTATGTCAACGAAGGCAAATGGATCTGTAGGGTTAATGACCATCTACCTTGACCCTAAAGATACTCAACATTATACTATGAAAATATATGAATATATAATAATATATAGTATATATATATAGTGTATATATATATATATACACACTTATGTAATTAGATGACCTTCGATTCCATGAAAAAGTACATTGAAGTACATTATGGTATGTTGCATTCCATCACATTACATTCCGTGAAACATTCCAAGTAGTACACAAATACATGTGCTTACAGATCATACAGTCATACATATGGATCTAATTGTATGTATATATGTAATACTAATAGTATACATATGATATGGACAAACAACTCTGTAAAGGTATCAGTTTACATGGTGCAGGAAATAGAACCATTAAAAATGGTTCAAGTGACTCAAAACCGCAGTTGGTGTGATATCAGAAGTTAGTTAGATGATATGAACGAGTGGGTATGTGTATTATGCAAATATGATTAATGTGATATCATATATTTTGGAAAGCTACTATTCAAACTCTGTTTTTTTAGATGAACATCCAACTGGGAACTGGGGACCCCATTTTTTTTGATCTGGGCGGGGAACAAATATGATTCATTCTGGGGATTCAGGTGCAATCTGTTTTCAGAAATGGAAACTGTTGGCACCAATGGTTCCATCAGTCTATTCACAGTAGGTTTGGATGATAGAAAAGAGATGAAAATAGGCTGATTCCCAACACTTTTGGATCTTGTGACCCTTTTATCATAGATCCAGATGTTACAGTTGCCCTGGCTTAGCATCTGGTTCTTCCCCCATCCAGGAGTCGATCAAGATTAGATAAGTGAATAAAAGCAGTCAAGCAATACATCATGAATCATCATGAACACTTTAATCAGGAATCACTCTTGGTGTATGTTCCAAGATCCTTGGGGGACCCCTAAAGTCAGATCATTTTACCCTTGGACTTGCTCAGGGTTCCTGCCAAAAAGCAGCATGTCCCATGGATGGCATGCTGGTTGAAATTAACGACTCACATGATCACTCGTCAAAATTGTAAAGTAATCTCCCAACAAAGTGGGGTGCCCCATTTCATTTGTAGATGCTGGTATAAAACAATTTAGGCAATTATAGAATTATAGATGCATATGACACATAGCCCATTCAACTGTAGACTCTAGATTAATATTCATTTTGATTATTTTCTTAATCACCTGGGATTAAATAGTCAGGAATCCAACCTCAACACCGATTTTTTGTGCTCACATCCTTATCTTTAGAAACTGGTTACAGTACATACCCATTGTTTGTCCTATCAAAAAGGGCCCCCGGTGAAACAAACTTGTTTTAAAAACATAACAAACAAACATACACACATTCAACTCCACTATCCGCCATCAATCCTAGGGGATTTCGCAACCGACAGAAACCTGTCAAGTGAATTTTTGTGAAATTGAAGTTTATAAGACCAACTGAACTAACTTAGACTTAGCGTGACTTAGCTATCATCAATTGATTCACATTTTTTTGTGGCCTAGTTATGCCTAGTTCCCAATGTGTTGCTGTTCACCATGTACATCCCTGAGGCTTGACCAGCCCTCCGCCTGGGTGGCTTCTCTTCCCAGCGAACCACCTCAGAGTTGATCGACTTAGTGACTAGTCCACCGAAATCAACTGGTGGGTTGCAGTGTGGGTTTGCCTGAAAATAGGCTATCCCTTAACAAAGACCAATGGTTGATAGTAATATTCGGGTGTATACCCCAATTTTCAGACACAGACACACATGCACTATGTAGTTTGCAACATATTCAACACACATACACGCAACAAAATCATTGTTTAGCCAAGTCTGGTCTTTGGATCTTCTCTGTTTGAGGGGCCCATCTGGGGAGAACTGTGTGTCGGGGGAGGAGATGGTACAATCATGATCGATACTGTTGGTCACATCATACATCCAGTTTGGTTGATGAATCCGGAATGTTGCTTGGAATTTGGAATGTATCCGTATGCTCTTCCATGAAAGGATCCATCAATTGAATAAAAGGTAGTTTTCCTTGTCGACAAAGACTGAGGACATCGCTTGACCATGTTTGACCTCAAATCTCTTGTGATGTAGGGCGGAGCGTTACAAATTCAGAACTTCAGGATGTCTTCGACTTTGGAAAGTACTTGAGTGCCCCCCCTCGTGGCTTTGCTTGGAAAATGCGTCCCCGAAGACGCCATTACCCTGACTTCGAATGCTGACCGCAATTTTCTAAACCCAGGGAGATGGGAAACATACAAAAAAAAATATTGTTTTTCAACATCATTTTTTCAATGTTCTCAAATATTGAGGAACAATTTTCTTGGAATCCGAATCTTGAAACAAATGGATTAACATATATATGATTTGTTTCCCCCTATTTCACCCTACTAATCATTTACGGTGATATTGTGAGGTCAGTGCATGAATGGCCTAATGGGCCACTGGTTCGTAGGAATCTGGGTGGTGTTTTTTTCGCCCTTGAACAAATGATAGGAATTTAAAAACGGGCCCAAAAATGTATATACCGCTATATACCAGTAGATGACTTTGTTTTGTTTCCTTTTGATTGTTAATTGGCTGCCTATCAGGGGAGACTTCAACACATTCAACAGTTTGCATGCTGGTGTATTGCTGGGGAAAAAACACCTCGAGATAATCAACAAAAATACACAGATCCCAACAGTATTTTGACCTCGTGCAAAGCCAGCCAGTGCCGCTTGTGCTAGGTCAAGGGGCGTGTCCCGTGGAACCATGGCCATCTGACCGTTCGCCGCGTTCCCAAGCGACCCTGCTGGCAAGTGAGATGTGCATAGACGCCATGCTGGTCATGGCAGCCATGGCGACCATGGGATTATATTGGGTTTGGATGAAAATGTGGTACTCCCGCATCCATGAAAACATCAACATTTGTTCTTATCACATGTTTTTTGTTCAATAAAGATTTAAATATCTTTTTGTTTGTTTAAAGTATATATGTGACTGCGTGCAAAACACATTGTGGACAAACCCCGGTGCGACTAGCATCCTGTCGGTCAATGGGTGGCCATTCAGTTCATCACCAAAAAAAATATATATAAATAAATATAAAGAAAAAACTTGTGATGGTGTTTAATGGTGCGTATGTAAACATGTACGTATATATTCATTGTTTTTTCATGTTTTTTCCCCTGCGTGTGCCTTTTGTTTAAGGCGGATGTTTGTATGTTTACAAGGCATGACAAAAACGGGCCATGGTCATTTGAGACTATGCTGCGGGTGAATAGAAGGGATGACATGATGATGATGATGATGATGATGATGGTGATGATGATGATGATGATGATGATGATGATGATTTGTTGTTTTTTAGCCGGAAACTGGTTTGTTCCACTGCTATAATTTCAACTTGTCGTGGGGGTTCCCGCAAACAGTTGAAACTGTTTTTCTTTCCCTTTTTTGTGATCTCTACGCTTGTATGACAATAATTATGTATGCATATGCGCGCATCGCCTCTACGTGCATAGTATAATAATAATGTCATCTGATTCATGCCAAACATCAGTATATGCCTGGATCTTCATTTGCGTGCATAGTTGGAAAGAAATGGCTGCCAGTCCCAAGAAGGGGGCCGGTCCTATGGCCAACCTGGGCGTGGGTCAAGGCTGAACGCAGGAGATTTCAATAAACAGGTCAGGCCATCATGGAGATTTGAGCTGCGTTTCATAAAAGAAAAAGATCCGTTTGGCTGCGCGCTCGCACCATCAGCATACCTGGCAAATAAATTGCCCTACGAATTGCGTCACTGCCTGCAAATTTGCGTGGACCAAGAAAAAACGGTTGTACGGGACCTGGTCTCTGCCTGTGTTAAAAACCGCGTCCTGGCTAGTGGTTCGGAAGCTCTCTATAGGATATCCCCGGAATAGGCCTTTTCTCAAGGTCTGACTAGTGGGTTTCACCCTCGGCCAAGTCACCACTTGACTCGTTTGCCTCACCTTAATTGTTGGTCTGCTGAAGGAATGTTGCCAGACTCAACATGAAATTAGAAACAAGTGACTAGACTTAATAAGTGTTTATTCTTTGGTTCTAATATGTTCTAATCAATTTTCCCTCCATGCATTAAAGTCCCGTAGGGTATTGAAGCCTTGGACCTTTGTGTGCTAGCTGGTTCTTGAGTTTCATCAATGCAAAACATATCAAAAAGTCAATCTTCCGATGTAGATTGGGTTTCACATCAGGTTACACCACGTTGCTCAGTGCGATTTCAGCGGTTTCAGGATGCTTGGTCTCTTTGGCCCCCTGGAGACCCCTTCGACACCTCTGCAAGTGGTGGAATTCAAATTGTAAATTCCTGAGCCAATTGCTTTCCGTAGATAAAATCACCACATATTCCGACCATTCCGCATAACTAATTATTGCCGGCCAAACCTGATGAAAAGCCATGATATTGATTGCCAAATATAAAATACTGAACATCATTTACCCTCCAGTAATTTAACCTGAATTGAAAATCACCCATTTATAGATCATTAACGAAATTTTCCATAGAACTGTTGTTCTATTCCAACTAGCAATGTTATAATGTTGAATTACCAAAGGGTAGGGGGCTTGGTCAGCTATGAAGTCCGTGAAAATTACATACAAAAAAATACTGACACATGAACAATATTTAGCATTATTTTAGTCCAAAAGATATGATCACCAGTGTTGTCAGTCAAGACCCCACTCTTGTCCGTGAATTCCTTTGGCACCTTTGGCAGTGCTGGTAAGATCACAGTCATTCCTTAGCCAAAAATCATGTGTTGCTGAAACAAGCTGGTTGATTGCACACGTTCCACATGTTCTTGGGGGAACCTCTGCTTTGGTTTGCAAAGCTCGGGCTGCCGTTATCGTCTGTCTGCTGGCTGGTTCATCCTACTTCGACCCGAATTGTATGCCTGTTTCGTCCAAATCTGAACCCGCAGACTAGAACTAAAACTGACTATGACTATAACTCAAAAAAACTGGAGCCAACAATGCACAACCCGAAATAACCATCCACTGTCAGGCATTTTAGGCATTGCATATCCCCAAATTAAGGGCCACGTCCTCCCAAATAAAAGGTCCCTGCTCCGGATATTGTACCCATGGCCAGTGTTTCCATGATTTCAATGGCCATAAATTCTTTCGGTAAATCCCCCGTCTTGAGACACAACCATTCAAAGAAATTCTCGAACGACAGGGTGATGGAAAATATAGACCGTCACTATATTCATTTCGTCCATGAAACCATCCGAATCTTGATGCTGGTCAGACCCAAAATCTCGACCACACCAGCACCCAGCTTGGAGGATCATCCCACAATCTGTACTGTCACTGCTTGATAACCCTGGTGACCGCAAGTCCTGGATGGAAAATTATCCCATCCACAAATTGATTGTACAATAATTGCAAGGTGGCCCGGTTCCAAGTTGGTTCACTAAACCCGTAAGCTGTATCCTCATGAGTGCGATACACCCAATAGTGAAATTACAATAAAGTGTACAGTCCAACTCAGCTATCATCAATTGATTCTAAAACACAATATGTGCCGCTAATTTCACCATATTTCCTACATACATCACCCGTTCAATCTCAATTTTCCCAAGTTCAATTCCAAATTTCCGGAGTTCAATCACCATTTACATCCATTTACCCCAGTGAAATCAGTGAAATCCCACTTTTTCATACTTTTTCACCATTTTTCCCTGCTAGATCCCCTGTTTCCTTCGTTGGCCCCGGACTGATCCTCCGTGCCGCCGGGCGCCGAAAGCGCCGGTGCCTGGACGCCAGGGAGACGGCCGCCAAGCGTCGCGGCTGGGTGCAGACCACGTGCACCTGACGCCCGCAGCCTGGAGCTGACGATGAAGACATCGATGATTTTTCTTCTGCATATTATATGGAAATATATGACATATATATATATATATATGATTGATATATAGATATATATATATATATGATATATATATATATATATGATATATATATATATGATATATAGATACATGATATATATATATATATATATGATATATATATATATATGGAATAGAGATGGCATATATCATCTGTAAATGTATATATATATATGTGTATAGATATATTCCCTATGGATCCAAGTAGTTTCTTAGGAAGTGTTTGGATCCATAGGGTATACTATGGAGGTGCCCACAAATATGATACCCCAACCTAGCGGTTTTGTTTTTGAAAATAAGATATTATACGGTTTATACATGGAATAGATATGGAATAGAATAGATATGGGATAGAGTTGAGATAAATATATATATATATATTTATATTATGGAATAATCAGTATATATATATATAAATATTTCATATTATTTGAACATATTGGAATCATGGTTGTATATACAATGTGCATATATATATATATATATACATATTTATATATCTATGCATATGGCACGGAATGATTTGTGTGTTCTATTTCTGGATATTGATCATGTAGAGATCAATCGTGGGATATTAGTGGTATGTACGGTACATATATGTATATATATATATATACACATATATATATATACATATGTAACCAACTTGATATGATGTTTGGGTGTGACTGAAAATGGTGTATGCCTCCACAATTATATTTCAATGAGGGAACATGGAGTACCCTACTTTCTAACAGACCCACATGTATATCTATACATTCAAATATGTACGCTGCATCTGTCCATCCGACACAAGTAAAGGTGAATAACCAGTGCAAAAGACACTTTCTCAAATGGATCTAGAATGACTCCAAGCCCAATAATAAGTGAATTGATGCCAAACACTCTCATATATATATATATATATATATGGAGGAAATCAAACTCAAATCAACCCCAATCGATCAAAATCAAACAGCAAGAGCCACCTATAGCTGGCAAACCCAATAACGGACCCCAACTGGATATGCTTTCTGCACCCCATTTCTGATAAACAATAGTAAATGGTTTATGTCTTTACCCTCCCATTGCAGGACACCCCCGACACGACAAGGGCCTTGTGCGATGGCCTCGTCTAAGATGAACTGAGGAACTTGGGTCGATTTTCCTGGTGAAAGGCGAGGACAAAAGCATGTGCTCCATAGCTCTCCCAGCTTTGCAAAGAAAAACATCGGTTCCTAACTTGGATGTGTATATATATATATATATAGCGTTCAAGAGATATTGGCAACTCATGTCATTGAATTTTGAACCTTCATAAATGCACTTGCTGTTTTTCTATTAAAATAGCACTGGATATCACTGGATTGTTTTAAAGAAGGCTATGAAGGACACCACCATATTTACGTTTTAATGGCTCAGCGCAGCCTTTTCCTTGAGCCAAACACAGGGTGCTTGGCAACGTTAGTACATGCAAACTGTTCTATCCTATATTAGGATATTGGAAGCAAAACCAGTACAAAACCCCATTCACAAAACGTTCTTTCGAAGGATAAACATGGTTTCCTACCGTTTCCTGCAATTTTGTTTCCCCAACCAAACCAGTTTTTGAACGTTTTTGACAGTTCTTCAATCAATCAAGTCCACAAAATCACCCAACAAAACAATGAACGTCAATCAACAAGGTATATTACCAACCACGAAATCTAAGTTTTCCAATGCAGTCAACCCAATAAACCCATATAAACCCAACCATCCCAATTCCCAATGACTTCCAATGAACCGAGCCTGACCCGGTGTCTGCTGCCACCAAGGTGACCCGCGCACGGCCTACAGACTGGCAGGACGCCATCACTGGGAATTGCTTACAATGGGTATAGATATCCCTATTCATGACAATCCCCCGAAAATGGGTATATCATGGTATATCATTGTATATCATCATCATCATCATCATCATCATCATCATCATCATCATCATCATCATCATCATCAGCATCATCATCATCAGCATCATCATCATCATC
Source organism: Symbiodinium sp. clade C Y103 (assembly GCA_003297045.1). Taxonomy (NCBI): domain Eukaryota; class Dinophyceae; order Suessiales; family Symbiodiniaceae; genus Cladocopium; species Cladocopium sp. clade C. The sequence continues at coordinate 22,655 of BGPT01001284.1, forward strand.
ATCAGCATCATCATCATCAACAACAACAACATCATCATCATCATCATCATCACCACCTTCTTGACTGGTGCCCAACGGTATGTGAATGATTCGTACGTTCCTGCTTCACGTCTGTCTTCAATGGTGGACTAAAACCCGGCTTTGTTCTTGCTGGTATTTTGTCCAACAGTCCACAAAAAAAAACGTGATATTTCCTTTCCTCCGCATTTTTCCCCAAAAGGATACGATGTTTGACCATCCATTTCCCGACCCAATGAGTCCAGTTCAACTTTTCATGGTGCATGAGAATTGCCCTTCAGAGAGACTGATTTGTTGTGCAATGTATTATATAACTGGTTACGAATGGTTTCTCATCAAAATGGCAAACATAACTCCACTTATTCTAGCCCATTGATGTTTTTTTCCCCATGTACAGCAAAACAGAAGCATGCTGATCATCTTCAGCTGAATGGTTCCATAATATGTATCCATATGTTCCCATGAGTATCACCTACCAGCCGCAGTGGTTCATGTCCAACATTCCAAGGGACGGATGGTGGTCAGCACTCGATTCTTGGCCTAGAGGCTGAGGATCAGCTGAGATCAGACTGCTGACATCTGCTGATCAAGTTGGCAATGTTTGCCAAACAGATATGAGCACATGACTCCAAGGAACTTCCGAATATGAACTTCCATATGAACTTCCACTGTTGTCATTTTTGTTGGTCCACTGATGTTGCTGAAATCCTTACACTCTTGTTGTCAAATCTGGCACTGGAACGACCCGTGGAGAGAATGTCCCCCCTTGGGCTCGTGGGTTTACAAGGCCTGCAAGAGCCTCAAGTTTGGTCATCTTGGGTCATTCTCGGATCTGTTGAGTAATGTTTGTAAAGCAATAGGATCCACCATCCCCAATGACTTACCTCAGATGGGTTGTATCAACCATCGGTCTATGATGTTCTATTATTGCTTTACTATTTTTTTTCCAACATGTACCAAGCATTCGATGTTGACCTCATCCCCACAGCAGATCGGCCTCAAAGATCGGCAGTCGTTCCCTCTCCTTGAGTCGATCAGCATGGTTTTCTTCCCGCTCGGCCTGTTCCTGCCAAGATTGACAATGTTGGCACATGCTTACCCACATGCCGGCACTGGGAAATCCAAGTTTCTAGTTGGAAAGTCATCTTTCAAACACCGGAGATGCATGGGGAGGTTGCTTTCAAACTCCAATTTGCAGTTTATGAGTTTGGATCAAACAAAACAAATGGATACAAATGGAAGAACCATGAAGAACCTGGTTTGTAACTTCCAGTGGCAGTTGCCATGAAGCAAATGAATGGGCTTATGCCCCGCTTTTTTTTGACTCGGACGGGACATCTGGGGACCAGAAACAAGTGGCATTCAAAGTCTGCAGGAAAATACCGAGAAAATGAAATAGAAGACAAAGAGACTGAAGCCAACAACCTTTCAACTGAATGGTGGCCTTTCAGTGACTTACAGTTCTGATTCAAAATTGGATACAGTACCCTTGCATCTGTTTCATCGTGCGTCATATAAACAGGAAGTTAATAGAACGACAAAACACCACAAACACTCCTGGGCATTTCAGTTTCACCATCCCACAGCCAGAAAAAAAAAAAACACGGATGATCCATCGGCCCACCTTTTGCAATTTGTCTTCTCTTCCTGGCCCGGAGGCTGCAAACCATGACGATGAGTTTGTCTGAAAATATGGGTTGTAGCCCTATATCCTATATCCACAGTGTTCATCATCTTTTGTTCAATATTTCATATCAAACTGGCTATTATCTGGGCTATCGGGGGGTATACCCCATGTTCAAACACATCCATATGATGAGAAAATATAAACCCGCAAGTCTTTGCATTAAAACACAGTCATTGGAGGGCAGCATTCAAACATCAAATGCATCCAAGTCTGAAGTCAAATATTAGAATGCTAGAACGCGAACCACAACGTGACCTATCCTCTCACTCGGGGTCATGACCAACATTTCCCAATCAGTAGACAAGTTGCCTATTTCACAAAGTGACACTTCCAACTTGCTCAAGTCACCAAATTCTTGTGGTTATCACTTATGTCCCCGCATTCTTACTACTTGACCAGTGACCATGGTGACCATAGTGCTTCCAACCGGAAAAATAAAACAAAAAGGCTCCGCTCCTTGATCGTCCTCATCGATCCAATTTTGTGGAAAGCCTCACGAATCCCCAGGCGAGGACGGATTCGTAAAACAACCCGTTGCTTCGCAGTTGCAACTGATGTATTTGCAATTGGTATACCCGGAAAGCATGCACTCAAATAGCATCAAATTGGGACCATTATATTATGACAAACCATCCAATTGTGAATTTTGACCCGATCTTCAGACAAACCCATACAACATGCCAGTTGTCCAGAGGACTTGAAGAGTAACAATGGTCAAACACGGCTTTGAGCTTCAAAAAATGAACACAAATAATTGCCAACTGGTATGTACCCTCTGGTAAACTAACATAGCTATGGAAAATCACCATTTATTATGGGAAAATCTATGAAAATCCACTATAAATCATCACCATTTTCAATGGCTATGTTAGTTCCCAACAAAAATACCAACCCCATCAACCCCCCAACATCTTTCGGCGAACTTTCGGCGAGGTCAATCAACCGCCCCAAGGTTGACCCACCGAGTGACGTTCGTCCCACATCGACCGATAGGCAGAAACGGCTTGGATCCTGGCCGGAGAATTGACATGCGATTGGCACTCTTAAAACAAACGTTGGTTATGATTCTTGGCCACCATGGGATTTCAGGATTATTGAATTTGTTCCCAACAATTTTCAAACCAACCTAAACAAGCACTCAGCTGCAAGCCAAGGAAGATGTCTCGTCTTTACAGTCCTTTTGCCTGAAGCTTGATTCATGGCTCTGTGGTGCAGGCATTTCACTTCTAATTGCCCCGTGGCCACTACGTTTGCTGCAACCTGAGCACTGGAACTGAAATCTCTTCAAACATCACCAATTGGTTCGCTACCCACCAATAGGGGTTTGAACTGCCTCACTCTGCCTGGATTTGTCTTGGATCAACCATGGTAAACCCGTCATAAATCATAATAAACCATCACAATTCACAATATCACCATTTTTGCCCTCCAAATTGGAGGGTTTATGGCCTTGGGTTTACCACATTCATGGTGTTTCATGGTTTTCAATGGTTAAGAATATAGATATATATATATATAATTTAATGGTAGTTGTAGTTACAATGAATAATATCAAGAATATTCAGAATATCATTGAAAACCATTGAAAACCATAAAAAAAAAACATTGAAAACCATTGAAAACCCATTTTTAACACCATTGAACACCATTGAAAACCCAGTTTTACACCATTTTCATGGCTATTCTCAATTGGTATAATGCTATTCTTCAATTGGTATGATTGGGTATTAGTCCTCCATTTTTCGAAACGCTGCCGCACCTCAGCTTTTCGCGCGATTTCTCGTTGTTCCTATGGGCGGCCGCGTGGTAGCTGCTCTTGATCTGCACCTGCGCAGAGAAGAGCGAGTTGTGCTTGGTACAGTAACTGGGGTTTAACCTCTGGGAGATTAAAATCTAACATAGATATGTGTTACATTTACATATGGTCCATAAATCCAGAGAATCCCAAGGAAATCCCGGGAACATGATCCAATTACAACCAGAAATGGTAGATTTTCCTTAACCATCTTGATGTATTGAAGGGTACATGGAATTATATACCTATAATTAGCTCACTTAAACCCAAATCGGAGCCTTTTACAAACTCTTGAATCATCCTGTGGTAAGTACATCCCTTACATCCCATTAATTTTCCCATATATTTGCATCCAGCATTGGTAGGGGAGACTGGCCTATCTGACCTAGGTGGGTATTTGGATGTATCTGGAGACCTCAAACATTTTCACATGACCAACATGTCTTTTGTCCCAATAGGTAAAGCTAGTGCGCAATAAAAACAACCACAAACCTTAGGGTTTGATTTGTATGTTCAAGCTACTAGAGCAATTCAGCAACCTGAAATTAGGTCCATTGTTGAATTCCCTACGCAAACCAGAAAAGGTCGTGCCCAGCCGCCTGTAGAGTCACGCTACATCATGAGGTGAATGATCATCCCATTTAGAAGCTGATGATGCAACAAATCTGGCAACCACATGCTTTGCACGTTCCCGAATCCTGGAGGGTCCTAAGATAAACTACCTGATGGCTGGCCAGTACTCAGCCAAGGGTTTCGATTGCTACAGGGGCAAGGGACTAATCTAAGCCGGGAATGGTAAAGTCCCTGGTTTGGTTAGTGAAATTTGCATGATATATATATATATATACATACATATACATATACATATACATATAACATATATTACATTACATATGTATTATTATATATTTATATTGTTATATATTTATATCTTATCATATATTTATATATTACTATATATTTATATATTATTATATATTTATATATTTCAATATACACGCGGTATTTGCCGCTCTGATTGGACTCGGCTATCATCCCCCCAGCTCACATAGACCCTATCCCTAGGTTGGAAAATAGTCTTCCAACCCCCACTTCATGGCCGGTTTCTGGGATTTGCTTAAGATGCCCCCCCCAAAAAAGTGGAACTCGCCAATGGCAAAATACACATTATGAACAAATCGCTGGAAAATTCACAGAAACCCGCCGAAAATCACTGTTGTTGGGGGGAAATCTCATCTTCCAACCCCTATCTGCGAGGGTTTCCCACCTGCGGCACCAAGCGCAACGGTTCCGAACTGCCCAGGTCAGGGGCCTGGCGGGGGAGTTGCCAGGGATCCTGGAGCAGGTCAAAAGACCTTTTCGGAAAACGGAAGGGAAAACATTCAAAACAGATCAACATGATGAATATGGCTTAATGATATATATATATATATATATGTACATAAATATATATATATATACATAAATATATATGGAATTTGTATGGCTGTGTGGATTGAAACAACAAGAAAGAGGAAGTCAACCCACAGCAAACAGGTTGTTTACACAGCAAGAAGGGGTTTCAGGCGGTTTCAGGCAAACCAGGAGAATTTGATCAGGAAGCACAAAATAATTTCGTATAGAGAAAAACGCATGAGGATGCTATCGAGAGCAAATCCTTTTTCAGAAAGGGGGCTGAAATGCAGTTGGCATGTTGTAGGAACAACAACAATGGGCATGCAACCAGCCAGGATAGGTAGGCATGTAACATCATTGTATCCACTGCAGATCAAGTCCAATTGGCCCACTGCCCCCTTAGTTGATACGCGTATACGGATGTGGGAAATGCTAATCCTTCAAAAACAGCCACATCACATCTGTACGGTCATGAATGTCAGTCTCAACTACTTGGTTAAGTACATTGATGGATAGATTCCTTCTCTTCATCCAACATAGCATTGGAAAACCCACAAGAAATACGCACGAATTATATATAGCATGGAAAATCCACTAAACGACGGCACTGCGTGGGGACGACTCTCCTTAGCAACCCTCATTTACCAGGCCTCCTGCCCCGGCACAGCTGCAACCTGTCACAGGAAGCATGTCGTTGCTTTGCCAGGTGGTGAAATGTCGGTGGTGGTAGATTAAGCTGGGATAATTAGTGTGTATATGAACCTTTCATATTTATACATATTACATATATATATATATATAGAGATAACATATTCTATATACTCTACATTGACAATATAAACAACTTGGATCAAGTCATTTGTGGCAGACAAGCAACAATAACCGCATCTGTCTCATCATCATGTTCCCCCCTTTGAATTATGGGGCCTCAAAATGCACCTTCACCACTCTCTTGCTGTGGTTCTTGGAAAGGGACGGGTATTGGTTTGGATCAAATTTGGTCAGACTCGAACTGGGCTTGTTCACATGGTCAAGTGGCGGTGTGAACTCTAGAAATTATACCTAGATCTGGCGAGTGGAACTAGATCCCCACATTCGGAATGCCCTTATGTCTGTCTAAGGGATCTAAGGGTAAGGACCACAGAGAGTGGCAAAAAAAAAAAACGTTCTTACAAACATGTTCTCCTATTGTCTTGTCTGGTCTCCAATGGAATTTCGCAAAATTAAAATAATCAGAAAGCTACAAGTACTGGAGCGAACCCTGCACTTCCCAGCAGTTTAACCCAAGTTGCAAACGATCCATCGTCCAAAATGCCAGCACATGCGCTATCTGTGGCTTGAATTTGCTGCACATTTCAGAGCTGGTCTTGAATTGCACAGCTCTCACCACTACTAACTAACAGCACCGCCCCAGGTAACAACCGACCCATCGTTTCAAATTGCAGCAAATGCGCTGTAGATGGACTGCCATTGTTTTGTATCGCCCCAGGTAACAACCGATCCATCGTCCAAAATTGCAGCAAATGCACTCAGTGTGGCTTGAAGTTGCTGCACGTTCCTGAGCTGGTCTTGCACTGCAGAACTGTCACCACCATATTCTGGATCCCCCCAGGTAACAACTGATGTATCACCCAAAATGGCAGCAAATGCACAATGTGTGGATGCAAGTTGCTGCACATTGCTGAGCTCGACTTGAACTGCAGAGCTGTCACCGCCAAATCTTGGATCGCCCCAGGTAACAACCAATCCATCGTCCAAAATGGCAGCAAATGCACTCAGTGTGGCTTGAACCGCACGTTCCTGAGCTGGTCTTGAACTGCAGAGCTGTCACCGCCAAATCTTGGATCGCTCCAGGTAACAACCGACCCATTGCCCAAGATGGCAGCAAATGCACCCGCAGGACAAGCTTTCTTTGTTGCCTGAACCTGCTGGATGTTCCTGAGCTGTTCTTGAACTGCAGAGCTATCACCACCCTTTAGTGGGTCACCCCATGTCACAATCTCCTCCTCGGCACCAACGCTGTGAGGTGCTCTCCGTCTTGGATCCCGGCAGCTTGCAATGAGTCCAGGGGCTGGGTAAGGACATGATTTGTTGCCATCACAAGCCTCAACAACTTCTGTCCCAAAGACTTCTCGGCAAGAACATGCAGGTCCCCCACTGTAGAGACTTCTGGGAGTAGCAGGGTTTCGCTGCGACCACTCAGCAAAGATACGCTAAAACGAAGCATTGTTTCAAACACAAATAATATAGAGCGAAGTGAATTGATATTTTGAGCCTTCTCGGCGTGTCGTGTGTTGTGACACCATGGGTTTGATGCCAACTTGATTGTCGTTTCTTGCAGAAATCTACCCAACCAAGAGAATAACGAGCATTAATTCAGCACGACTGCTCACTGAGGTGGTTCTACATGTCTGTATGATTCTGGGGACATCCCACTGTATACCAGGAACGTACTAGACCCGATTTTAAAAAGAATCCACTATTGATAAGATTTAGTACGATGATCACCTAAAAATCACCAAAATTTGTTTCCAATCGCTTGGAGAAAGGGCCACGGCTGAAAATTCGGTTCCCAGATGTTCCCAGCTCTCCTGCTGAATGTTTAACTTCTGGCAGGTATGTATAAATCATCAGTATGCAGCTATTTTAGCATCAAACAATATCTAAAAGTCTGAGGGAATTGCTCGGAACCATCAGTTTTTTTAATACGAAACAAGCACTACAATATCAGGGCAAATACCATATTTAACTCAAATTACCAAATTTATCCAGATATTTACTAGAATATTGGGATCATTATCCTTATATAACCATCAATGGCAGGACTGCGCCGTTTCCCCTGGTGAAAAGCCCCACATCTCTCCCACCTTGACGTCCAGTTCCTCGGCCAAGTTTCGGATCTCAGACTTCAGCTCAGGTGGCCTGAGAGATCAGCCGACAACCAACGGAGGTGACAAACATATTACTTCAATGATACAAAAACCAAGTTTAAGCCTGTTATTTCTTAGGGAGCTACAACTGTACCCCCTTTTTTTTGGTTTTAATGGTTTCTTTTTTTGTTAAGATCTATAGTATAATATAGCATTGTGCAATAATATTGGAATGAGAGTCGGTTCCAGTCGTTTGGAAAAAATCACGAAGATGGTTGGTGTTTCTTCTTGTTTTCGGGGAAGTGACATAGGGTACAGAACGGGTAGTCTGATATTAAAATATAATATAGTCAGTCACAACCAGTCCGAAAAGTTTTCACATAATAGAAGGAGTCTAATAACAATAATAAATGTAATATATCGTCTTCAATTTGAATGGCTATCACGCATCGCGCAACAATTTGTATGCGATATACATGCACCCTCTGTCAAACTATCACAGCAATGTGACCTACAAATTGTGGCTTGTCATATCTATGTGAAGTTCGTGGGGGGCGCGGTAATACACCATATAAATGACTACTATGCGTGAGACCGACTGGGCCAGACAGCGATTCATGGGCCCAGCCGGTGTACCTCACAGCCTTCCTCCACATCTTTGGCGGAGCTCACCGAGTCGAATAGCCTTGCTGGCTGATCCACCAATCCTGCAAGAGCAGTTTAACAAAGAACAAACGGCAAATAAAGATGGTAAAAAAAAAAGCAACAAACGCAATCGAAAAAAAAACAACGTGAAATTTAACGCTCACAAGAACAAATTGCCTCTCGCAAGTTCCAAAGGTGCGAGCACGGCCGCAGCGCAGCGAGAACGCGATGATCGCCTGCAGCCTGGCTTCGCTTGCGCGACGGCAAACCACAAGGCTACTTCACCACGGCTGGACCACGACAGCCAAGGGGAATCCTTAGCCCAGCATGCAAGAGCCAAACAAGGACAAAAGCACACACCAAACAAGTCGAGCAGAAAAAGACTCAAACAACGACCTCAGCATGCCAGACAAAAAAAGGACTGAGGATTGGCCACGCGGGATGTGCGCGATGTGTTCCCACACATTTGTGGAGCGTGTGCCCTTTGGCTGCATGCAGAACTCGAGGCAAGCAGCTCCACGAAAAACACGGCCTGCGCGACAGGCACGCACTCGAAAACACAGAAAGGGCACAACTCAGCCCGCAGCGTCAATGGAAGGAACCACCGCAAAAACAAAAAAAGGCACCACCCCCAAAGCCTGAAGGGTAAAGAAGGCCAAACCGACAATCGCCAACGTCATAAGCAGCGACCTTTCAAGAAAAAACGCAAAAAACAACCCGGACGCACAAACTGACTTGCAAGGCCAAGGCAAAAAGACAACAACCGAAAAACCCCGACCTCTGACGAAGCCGGCATCTCGAAACCTCAGTATGAAAAGTTCAGAGCTCGTTCAATAGGTGTGGCAAGATAATGACACGAGAACACAAATTTTGAAACATCCAGTTGGGAGAACTTTATGCTGACACTGCCTCCGAAACTTTTAGAGGTTAAGGGCGGCGCCGCGCAACAAACAAAAACAACGACGTCAGGAAAGCAAACTTGAAAGGTAACACTGCAGCTGAGGAACACCCACTTCAAACAACAAGGAACGCTGATCTGATATGACAACATCATCTTTGGATGAACAATAAGTCAAAAATTTCCTCACTACTTGTCTGCTTCCCTTTTCACCATCGCGATAAAACTCTTGGAGCTCTTCCACAGCATCGGCGGTAGCCGCCTGAAGATAATTTGCGTCCGACAAGCACCCAAACAAAGGCAACAACAATAAACTTGCAAACTCCGCCTGCTATAATTGTTACATGTTTCCTGCAAATCTCTTCGGATGACATGGAAATTCAGACCTGCTGCAAATAAATGTGTTCCGCGAGCACCACAAAATTAAAGTTGTTTGAATCCGACAGACCCACACAGCAACAGCCACCGTTTAAAAAGAATGGTTCCTGAACGCACCATCAAGCGCTCTCTTGAATCAAACAAAAAAAGTACCAGAAACCAAAATCACAAAATTGAACTTTTGTTGAAAGGACACGAGTCTACACTGAACATCAACGCCATACGACAGCAGCCTTCAAGGAAATCAGCGTTCTTTCAAGAAGAAAGCGGCCAACTAAAAACCAAAAAGCCAGTGAAACTTGAGCATGCTGCGAAAACATCATTGAAAATCCATCCAAGATCATCTCCGATTTGACTTTCAGCACTACTACATTTCGTTGATAAATCAGACAACAAGCGCTTTCAATGCATGTTAATTGCAGTAAAGATGTTGTGCGACAAAAAAATATAACAATAGATGCCGCAGTACCATTGCTTAGAAACGCTTGTTCTCTAAAACACGCCTGCAGGGCATCTCTGACAAGCAGTCGCTATATTCTGAACAAAGAGGGTTCCCGCACACAAGCACTGTTTTGGACTGCAAAACTTCAACAATCTTGCGCGCGCGCTCTCTGAGCGTCATCCCTTCAGAACCGCCTCCCACCATGCGCATCATCGCAGGTGATGATCAAACAATTAACAATACCTAGAAACTCTTCCGGCAAAAATTTTTGCCGGAGGCAATTCTTGATTGAAATTACGCCGGAGGATGGTGGAAACGCCGGAACCCTTCAAAACAGCCGGAGTTTCAAAAAAACGCCGGAAAGTGGTTTGTCCCATAATGATCCATCATGGTTTGATGATGTTAATGCATCCCATNGCCGGAACCCTTCAAAACAGCCGGAGTTTCAAAAAAACGCCGGAAAGTGGTTTGTCCCATAATGATCCATCATGGTTTGATGATGTTAATGCATCCCATCATTTAAACCAATCATGTTTGTTGGTTCTGAACTGGTATGTTATGAATTGATGTGTTTTATGGAGATGATCTGATCATGCCTCAAGGTTTGGGTTCAACTCTCACCGCTGTGGTCCAGTCTATGGCCAAAGTATTTTGTTTTGTAGATTTGCAATTCGTATTGGATCACAACATCATTGTCATGTTCCCGATGACAAAAAGAGATGGTTCATCCACAACAGAAAGTCTTAGATTTAGTCCAATGATATCCCCGGTCAACGACATGGAACCCACAGTTCCAACAGCCACCCATTTGTCCTTTGCCGCGGCCTTCACTTCGATGAAATGCGCCGGGAAACCCAGCAACATCAGCAGGCCACCAGGGTTGACCCCAAAACAAAAAATATATATAACATATTCCAAAAAATAAACGTTGTATATTTTGGGTGCTACTAGTTAGTTATTTTATCTTCTATTATATCTCCTTGGGTTTCAGTCTTGCCTAGCCTCAGCATCCAGTTTGGTGCCTATTCAACCCTTTTTTGGTTTCATAAATTGTTTTTTGGCAAAATGCCGCCTGAAAATCGCTTTGGATTTCAGCAGATATCGCTGAGCCATTCTAAGACCCAAGGTTTTAGTAGCCAACTTCCGTGACACTCTCGCAACATGACCTATGTGATCCTCATTCAGTTCACAAGCCCATATCACTGGGTTCAACAGTCGTGCTGCTGCAGTCTTCAGCCCCTCACGAATTTCCAGCCCAATGTGGGCGATGGCGTGTAGTTTTGCTTTCAAGCGGAACCCTGAGAAATTGTGTTGCAAGCAATGTGCGGCCACACGTTTGTAGCCACGGATCAGCATCATTATGTGTAGATACAGTCGGGAGGCACACTTCCTTGGAAGGAGGATGTTGTGGGAATAGATCAGGTCACACATCTGAATCCCATGGTCAACAACATCACGCAAAAGTGTCAAAGTCTGAACATGTTGCGCAACTGTTGGCTTGCATCCCCAATCACCAAAGAAAGCTGAAAGCGCAAATACTTCAGCAGAATCATCGTGTCACTGCCCTTACTATTACTCCAGGCAGCATCCATTGATGTCTTCCGGTTCATGAAAGACTTGGTAAACGAACGGCAAGCTGGTGAATACTTTTCGGTCAAAGCCCAGAGTTTGAAATGTGAATAGCATCTGCCAAGCCGGTCGTCTATGTTTTGACTGGAATCTTCATAGTCATAGATGCCGAGTTCACACAGCCAGACAAGACCTGATCCCACCAAGTCTCGCCCCAGTCCTACTTTGAAACAATGAAAGAAATCAAGTTTGTACAGCCATTCCGGACGAGCCGGATCAAAGGGAACTTTTGTGAAAACCGGAACCCAATCATCACTCCAGGGTCGCTCCAAATACATTGTGTCTTTCCATTGCGGTTCAAGCGCCACGTCTTCCATGGGGACGTGGGCCTCTCCGGCTTGGCATAAGCTGCAAATTCCGGCAAGGTTTCGGGTTCCAAGGTTGTTGTATGACCGGTTCATCCAAGCAATGGTTTTGGACTGAAATTTCATGTCGCCTTTTGACGCAATCAAAGCACCAAAGTATTGCCTCTCCCCAACGAAGATTCCGGTACTGAAAAGAGAAACCAAGTCAGCAGCCACAACCTCTAAGTGTTTTTCAATTATTCCAGGCTCGCCATCATACAGATACCCAGGTAGCCCAAACAGGTAGTAGCGCTTCAAAAAGGAATGGCCATAGTAATTTGTCCCCAGCTTGTCAATCTTTTGCATCTTTGGTGTCAAGCAATCAATTTGTTGGGGCTCATCTGGGAGCCAATGCCGGGGCAAAGACCGGAGCGAATGACAGCAAGAGCAATCAATATCCTGCTCTGACAGACCAAGAGGGCACTCAATAGTACCTTCCAAGTAACCGCTCCTTCTGGGACCTCGGCCCTCATCACCCCAAAAGCAAAGGGGGACCACATGTCGAAGCTGGCATTGTTTTCGAAAAATTTCATGGGATGGATGCTGCAGGCGGTAGGCTTCCCAAAATCCCTCCAATTGATCCTCCAAAGGCGAAGCACCCCCAGCAATGAGTTGCGGGTACCTTTTCAATAGTAGACTTAGCCAATCTGATGGGTTCATGTACTCAGTGACCAGCAACGCCCCATCCGACAGAGTGTGCTCTAGCTTTCGAATAGGAACCGGTAAGGATAAACCCAAGCGAACAAAGTGCTTGTGGAGGTCACGTTCCGAATTCCTGACATCCCGCAACTTCTCTTCAGATGGCAATTCATCTCTGTCCCGTTTTCGGCTGAGGTTGCTCGCGGCCATTGACCGTTTCACTTTGCAGGCATGGTCCTTGGCTGTGAAGCTGGGACGTGAAACAGTTTCTAAGCAAATGGATTCAACCTCACATTTTCAAGTAGCATCAGGAAAGGGAAGGACATCCAAAAAAAAATCAAGCAAATGGATTGGACCCCCGAATTTAGATTGGATGGGGAAAGGTCGGGGTGGAGCCTTGAGTTTTAGGGTGCAGTCTCGCGACTCCATCACCCAAACTCTCTGCCCACTGCTGTTGTTGTGGATCATCAGCACCCAAAGGGCCTGCCAAGTCAATCGGGCAGAACGATTTTTTTAAAATCTGGTCTCGTTTGAATTTGGAATGGGTATACAAAGAGCCACGTTCCATCGTGGCTATTTTGGCAGAATAATGTCTGTGGTGGATCAGCCAAGTCTCCATGCAGTGCAGTGGCAACAGTATGGGATGTCAAAGCACCAGCATTTTTCCACGCTTGCCGCATGACACTGCGATCTTTTGAGCCCCCATCTTTACATCCACGTTTCAGCAGATGTTTCAACCCAATTCACATAGTACGATTTCTCTCAAAAGCGCAAGGTCAGTTGACCTTTGATGACTTAGAAAAGCCACCCCGAATCCTAAGACTTTGCCTTAGCCGCGGCCTTGGCTTTCTGGCCTTTGCCAGGTGTTGGCGCCGGTGCCGGTTTGGCCTTTGCCTTAACCTTGGGGGCAGCCTTTGCCACTGTCACAGGGGCTTTCACAGGCTTGCAGACAGTCCTTGGCAAGCCCGGGGTGATAATGTATATGTACACTATGAGAACTTGCAAATTGCTGAACCGCCAAGAGTTGACTGCAGAACGGATTTTGGAGCAGCATCAGCTGGGAGCCCCACTTGATACGATCATCCAACGCATAAGCTTCAATCGCCCTTGGCCAAGCAGAGGGCAAAGGGGGCAGTGGAGGGAAGTAGGACGGAATGTAGATCAAACATATTGTGCGTTATTGGGTCAAAGCCCCAACAAAAAATGTCGGAAGTTTGGGAGCCGCATCTATACAAAATGGTTTGAGAAAGTTAGGGCAGTTCATTGTGGTTGACAAGTCAGTAGCTGAATTTGATTTCCAAAGTGAGTAGCTGAATTGGATTTCCAAAGTTTCTTGATGTAAGTCCCCAACTTGCGCTTAGCTTCCTGGAACTCAGCCTTCAGTACCTTCAAAGACCTTGAGCAAAGTAAACACGTAGTGCCGCCCCAAACAATGAGATACAAAGACAAGAGAGAAGTTGTCATGGTCGCTAGCATTGTTTATTGACAAATATATTTGGGAGCAACTCAGGAACCAGCGGTCGATCGAAACCCTCGACCAGCCCTTTCGTGTAGCTATTCTGCAATCGGTCCTGGATCGCCCCAAACTCTGTGATAAGGCCTTCCACTTTGCCCTTCAACCTTGGAAGATTTTGGGAGGCAAGAAGCTGGGCAGTCTGGGCATGAGCAGTCGTACAAGTGCAGGGCCACCATTGCAGCAACCTCTGGTTTGAAACAACACAAAATCTGTAGCCCCAGAAAACATATGGTTTGAGACCAGTACTGGGTTTGAACAGAAGTCATAGTCGAAGGGAAGGCAGCCAAGTGAACTTCCAGTTTAGAGAGCCTCTTGGACAAGCATTTCAACACCTTAGGGCACATGTTGGGAGAAAAGCTGCCGCCGTCAATCTCCGGGAATTGGAGGTGCTTGAGCACCTTCTCCTGCTCCTTGCCATCGTCGCTGTCGGACGTTGAAGCTTCATCCCCAGAATCCTCATCACCCCGGGTTTCGGTTTTCGCTGACTTGGGTTTCTGGCTAACTTCATCGGACCCGGGAGTGGAGGCATCAGGGCCTGATTTCCGCTTGTTCTTCCCCGACGTACCTGCCAAGAACCATGAAGTTGGGAAAAACATGTTTGTTTTAGTGTGGCGCTACGACTCTCATTCATGTATTCAAGATTATTCAAGGTTGGATAGCGGTGCAATGGTTGCCTGCACCCAGCATCTCGAAATTGTCAGGGTCAACCTTTTTCACGCGATTGTTCTTGGTGTGCGATTCATCCTCTTCGATGAACTCACGGAAAATGTTGCGCTTGGTGCGCCTGAGTTCCCACAGTGAGAAACCCAAGACAATGGATTGTCTTTTTGTTTTGGCATGCAACTCCACGAAAATCTTTTAACCTTTGGCAGCCAAGTTGCTTCCCGGAGCCTTTCGTTTTGATACGGGTCCAGTACATCTTGCCATCACCATATTCAGACTTCCTGCGGCGCTTGAACACAACTTGGTGCAAAGTGATGCATGTTGTTGCTGCTTGCTGAGGACAATTTCAGCCCACAAGCTGTTCAAAGGCCTGATCCAGCCGGGTTTGCCCAGGCAACTCTTCTTGACATTGGCGATCTTTTTCCTGGGACATCATAGAGGAGCCAATACAGAGACAATCCACTGTGGCCTGTGATTTATGGACAGAAACTTTCTTGGAGAAGGTTCCATAAGCACGGAATTTTGCAGGAATAAGGGTTGCATGTGCAGCCTTTAAGCCAACAGTAAAGA
The DNA here is from genome assembly GCA_003297045.1 of Symbiodinium sp. clade C Y103. NCBI lineage: Eukaryota > Dinophyceae > Suessiales > Symbiodiniaceae > Cladocopium > Cladocopium sp. clade C. Next base: position 38,144 of record BGPT01001284.1, read on the forward strand.
ATACTAATTCAAATATAACTCTATATGTATTATGTATGTATTTTATCTCTTGGGATTTGCATATATATATATATAAATACATATATTATATCTTAAGCTGGCATGTGTATACATTTTTTCCCATAGGACCTCCACCGAAACCGATATGTGAAATAGATGCCTTGTAGGAGAAACATGCTTTCTCTACCACCCATGAGTACCATTCTGTGTCTATGCGGTGCCCCTTCCTCCATGGGTTTCAAACCAGAAAATGCTTCCAGGCTCTCAGAAAAAGGTTTGTCTTGGGTTCTCATATCCTCCTCTGTCATAAACTCATACTCGTCCTCAAGAACTTGTTCGTTCACTTCCTCATGGATACGTTGGATCTTTCGGCGGAAAGCATCCTCAGAGTCAAGGGCCACCATCCTGAAGACTTACCAAAAGAAGGGCTGCATTGATTGAAGGGTGAACCCCACGGTTTTGGGGCACCACCATTCTAGGGAACTTCCACTTGGGGTTTCCCTCTTCTCTCTTTATGTTTGGGAAATCAAAACTCATAATCACAAACCAATCATTTTCCAAGTAACTGGACTGTACGCGCAACGTTCAAACATCTTCTCAAGGTTTCCCCTTTGGTCCAGGTCTTTGTACATTTGAACTGCCTCTTGGGGAACTTGGTAGGATCCATCCGACCGGGGGGTGAACAGCCTGCGAAGGCGAGCACCAGCAGCTGCTTTGGAGATCTGTGGCGGATCAGGCGGAGACTCTGGTTGATAGTTATCCTCATCCTCACTATCGGACCCCAACTCAATGGGTGACTTGGGATCCTTCTGAACAGGAGTCTGAAGGGACACATCCCCTTCCTTGGTTTTGGGGTGTAGACTTTTCCCATCCTCATCCAAAGGTTTGGTAGGCAAAGGCTCAGTAGGCTCAGTGGGCTCAGGAGTTCCGCCTTTTCCCCCAGTAATGATCACGTCATCATCCTTTGGGGAAGGTTCCACTGCACCATCTCTAGAATCTGTAGAACTGGTAGGACCGCCCACTTCATCAGGTAGTGTCTCCTGGAATCACCCCAGAGCATAATAGAAAAGAATGAATTAATATTGACATATATCAACACATAATCAGTGGAGGGGGGCTAATTCAAACAGAAAAATTGTTTTTTTCACAGCAAGGTCACTTCCGACTTTGGTGGCTGGGCCCCTGTCTCCGTCCATGGGTACCCAACAGGCGGCCACGGCTTCGAACCTTTTTTTTGCTGGAGTTCCTTCTTCTTCGCCTCAGGCCAAGCAGCGATGGGAGAAGGGTATACTGACATGTCTGGCAAAGTGAGGTGGAGCCTCAGATGCAGAGTAGCAAATGTAGGACCAAAAGATACAGTCACAGAGACTTTTGAAACCTTCATGAACTTTCCAGACCCATGGCTCTGGTCCGAAATATGAACACCCTTCAAAGGTCCCCTGTTACAGAATACCAAGTCACTAACAATTCTTCCCTTCGGGCTGCCATCTCTGCATATTCGGAATCATGTTCAAGGGACATTGTTTGCGTTCTCAGAAGCTCTGCCCCACGCACTAAGGTCTGGCTTGACAGGGTCCTACTAGGTAAGCTTTGCATAGTCAGCTTTCAGCCAAAATGTTCTGTGGATCAATGGATTTTTGGTAGTAAACCATGTTACAAGAAGTAAAAAAAATCAAGAAAAACCAAAATAAACTTGCCAAACATGCTGACCATTCTTTTTTGGCGCACAGTAGGGTTCACTCTTGGGGCATGGTGAATTTGGCAATTGCACTACGTAAACACATCAGCTGCTAGTGGACAGCTTCTCATTTCTCTAATTTCTAATCTAAAATTGAATTAACGTGGCCCAGCACAGCCATCAGATAAGAGATGAAGGGATGACAGCTCGAAACTCTTCTGGGATGTTCAACAGCTTGGATGCCCGTGCGTAGGCATAAGCCGGCGCAAGTTCAGCATCAACCCACTGGTCTTTTCCGATCTTCATGTTGCCAATGAGTTCTGGTAAGGGTGTTGACTTGTCAACCTGACCAGGGGACCTTTCAAAATAAACACTCCTTTGCTACCAAACCCAACCCCCTAAAGATGCATTGTGAGACCACCAAGGCCTCAGGCAAAGGTCCCCGCGTTTTGCGCAAGGTGCGGCGAGCTTGGAGTACAGCTGCTGCAAAGGACGGGGTGTATGTCCTTGGCGCAGCTCACAGTCGATGGAGGGGCAGGTATGGTCATGGAGTCATGGAAGAAGCCTTATTGTTTCTCTAGGTGCTAATGAGGGGCTGTGTTGATTTCAAAGCTTTTGTACCCTTCCATCTACGACGCCCCTTCGAATCCCAGTAGGCCACTGCGGTTTTGATGACACTCTTGATGTTTTTCCTCTTAAGCTTCCCCATGTCAAACACAGACACGCCCCAAGACCAGCTCCATAAAGATGTCCTCTTTGGTGTCTTCGCGTTGAAATGCTTCATCCAAAATGCAGTCCGGTACATCTCAGTGAGCATATGCATTGGTGAATTCGAAAGAATACCAAAATCATAACCATTCTGGGACACCTTTAGGGCAGAAAGTCATACAAACACTTGAGTTGATGGTGGTAACAATTGGTTTCTACCATGGCACTGGCATGCCCAACTTCCTAAGACGTCGGGCAAGCCATTGCCACCTCTCATGCTGATTGATGATGCTGTTGTCAGGGTTTTCAATCAGCACCGTGCCACGTGCGCAAATCGTCAATAATGCCAGAAGCATTGACCTGGTGGTCAACACAACTGACCTTTTCATAAAACAACATGCAGTTGTAGCAAAACCAAGTGAACAGTCACACCAGCCCTCTACTGCCCACCCGCCCCCCTCGCCTGCACACCAGCAAGTTCGAGCTGGAAACAGAAGGATGCCACCAGATACCCTCTGGTGTGAGTAGGTCCCGGCCGCTTGTACCAGCATTTATTTGCACAAATGTTGAGCAGAGAATACCCATGACCAAGGTCAGGTAGTCATACTTCGAATGGAGAATGCAATAGATTGCAAGCCTAGGTAATATACCAAGCTGAGTGTTGCAACATTTACCATTCAACTTTGGCAGGGCCATCATGGTGTAAACCCAATGTAAAACTATTGCCAAAGCATTCAAAGGGGCAAAAAACCAGAGTTGCCAAGAAGATTGAAGCTAGAATTTGGGTTGTCATCGAAAGCCACATCATGAGCACAAGCTCAAAGGCCTACGGCCCTAGCCAAACGGGTAATTCTGGCTGCCCCTGCATACAGCTCCATCACTTCGAATTGTCGGTCAGTAGGCCAAATCTCCAGGAAGGAGGTCACTAACACCAAGAGAACAAATGCCTTAGTTATTGGGCGGTATTGAAAGTAGTGCCCAAAAAGTCGTTTCTACCAAACCATTTCTGCACACCTTGCAGGACAAATCTTGCAGATAGGGGTCTCTTGGAGCACCACACTTCATGAGGCGCCGTATGGTGTTGTTGATTTGGTTCCGGTTCATGGCGCCAAACCGTTGTGAGTGCCAAAGCCGAAAATCACTGCATAGAAGCACAGGTCAAAAATTGTGTTTTTTTTTTCTGTTGTCTTTCGCTATTTCCCCCAATGGATGTTGCCGAGCTGATAAAACCGGAGCCCCCCAAGAACAGGCTGGCCTTCTTCTTCATCAACTGTTGGCCGCAGGCGGGCATAGACGGAGAGGACCGGCATCGATGTACCTGCGTATGGCATTGCAGGCACTGACTGAATTTAGGGAATGTTAATACCAAGGAATCCTCCGAAATTGATTCATGCTGGTGAGCATTTGTTTTCAACTACGGGATCGCCACCTGCACACACGGTCCCTCAAACTACGGACAGCATGGCTTCGCCTCCAGGCACCCTGCCCGGACACTTGTTTCAAAGAGCCCAGGGTCAACTGGAATGCATTGTCAAAAGAAAACAGCGGCTGAAAAACAAGAACATGGATTTTGTTACTTTGATTTATTTTGATTATTTTCATCATCGCATTCCTCCCCAGAAAGATTTTGCTGGGGGCCACAAGCCACTCTCCATTGAGGTAGAGTCTAAGCGCAGGAGATTCTAATCTCAGTTTTCAAGTAAAGCACCCTTGCCACTGGCCGCTAGGTTTCCTTTCCTTGGCCGCAGCTGTGGAGAAGGTGTGTTGGAACAAGTAGTGTTGACATGTCGAATGTTGAAAATGTGGATTCTTGGGGGGCCATAACCAAGTAAATAGGCCGAAGGTCACTGCATTTCCTGCAAGTATTGAACGGCCCAAAGTGCGCAGGCGTCATGATACTCTTCCAATGGGATGTTCTCATTTGCAACCTGCTTGTTGCAGTATTTCCAAAAGGGCTCCTACAAAGACGGGGAAAAAACAAAATTTGGAGATGTATGGGAAAGATCAGGACACGTAAAACCATGACGATCAATGAAGCAAACCCCGGTGTCCTCAGCCTTGCTTGCATGCTTCACGCGCGGGGCAATGTGGATTTCAAAGTTCTCACGAACAGCCAAGTGCCAGGTCTTGCCGGGGTCAGTTTTGGGGCAGTAGCGACGGGCGAAAGAAGCCTTCAAAGCCTTCACCTTTGGTGGCTGGGGCTCTTTGTCAGTCTTCTTCGTAGTTTTCTTTTTTTTTGCTGCTTTGCTAGGTGTTCCAACGTCACCTTCACCTTCAACCTTGGCTTCATCCTCATCCTTTCCTTTTCGTTTCCTTTCAACCTTAGCCTTTGCCTTCGCCTTGGGGGTTGCTTTTTGGGCCTTTTTCTTTGCCTGTGCTTTTGCCCGGGGCTTGCTCTTGCTTGCCGCAGCCTTAGCCTTGGCTTTTCCTTTCGCTTTTGCCTTCGGTTTTGGGAAGGCGCCGATCTGGTCCAACCGGGAAAGTTCCACCTGAGGGCCAAGAAGATGGAAGGCAAAAAATTGAGAAACGAGAGACATCCACCTTTGCTAGTCGAAGGGACCTTTGCAGGAGGCGGCATCTTCTGGTCAGGGGGATCTTGCTCAGTGAAAACTTCAGATTCTTCAGGATCTGGTTGGGTAGCCGGAATAGTCTCATTGTCCACCTTAGGGTCTTGGTTTTCAACCGTTGTCCCACCACTAGCCATGCGAACTTCAGCAGCCATGGGCGACAAATCCATTGGTAGGGTTTCACCTTCAGCTGGATAGGCACCACCTGAAATCATGTTGGACCATGAGCTCAACATACCCTGTGGGATTCAGACTGTTGTGACATGACATCGGAAGCATGAAATGCCAAGCCTGCCGGCTCCAGATTCCAGCTTGACTTGGCCTTGCTAGTCAAAAAGTGAATCCTCTTCATGGCCATTTGTCGCCTTAGGATGGGAAATCCCCAGACCCAAAAGAATGATGAACAGTCCAAATAGTATTTAAATCTGACATGTAACAGGTACAAATTGAGATTAGTAACTCCAAACGTTCCAGCTCATCGTCAATCTCGGTAATTTGATCTTGGCCATCTTTGACGGAATGTTTCGAATTTGTCCATGGGTTTCCCGGAGAGGGCGTTGGTTTCACCATGGACTCCCCACCCATTTTCCATGCCATAAACTCGTCCAAAGGGTCATCATCACTCTTAGGGGTGTTTTTCGTGGGTGTCACTGGATGCTCTGGCTTTCCAGCCTCCCCACCAACATCATGCGATTCACCTGGTCCATCACATGAATCACCTGATTCATCCATTGGTTCTTCCATCGGTTCCTGATTGGGAAAGTTGTTGTCACCTCCTGAATGTTCTTCTGTCTCTACGTTTCCGTCCTCATCTTGTTCAAAGTCTCCATAGGGGTCTGCCTCCTCGGCTGGTTCCCATGCCCTAGTCCTTGTACCTGCCTTCACCGTGAAGAACTCAGCCAGGATGTCGAAGAGCTGACGGAGGGTTGGATCCTTGGATTGGCGCGGTTGGGCCTAGGGCCTAGGAGTTGCCAGACTTGTTACTAACCCTTCGCTTGAAGATATTTACTTTGATTTCGGAAAACAAGTATGTAGTAATTCAAAATGATGTGTTTCAACCAGTGTGTTTTCAAGCTGTAGGGATTTGGGTTTCTTAGACATAAATAAGACTAGAATCTTTGCGTCGGGACCCATCATGTCTACGAATCAGCTTTGACACCATTGCTTTCAAGGCATGAGCTTCACAATGTACCAGGGAAGTGTTCTCAGTCAACTTCAGGTTTCGGCGGAATGCACGGATCTGCCAGGATCGATGTCTCAACAAAAAAACAGAAACCAGTTGAAACAGTTTTGCGATCAGTCTGAAATGTATTGAAATACACGTGCATCTTTTTACCTTTCCCACAAGCCCCCTAAAACTGAAGCACCCCCGCTCGCTGGCCTGGGGTTTGATCAGCCTGATGGGGACAGTCTTTCTGTCCTCAGCAATGGGGCACCATATGTTGAGTACGTGTGTCAAGACTTCCGAGTTCAGCTTGATCGCAGCAAAGTTCACCACACCCATTTTTTTGGGGTCTGGCCATTGCAACACACCACCTGCTTTCAGTGCTGGACGCCTGACTCTGGCATCACCTTCCCAATCATCAGCTAATCCATTCAAATCCGTGTTCTCGTAAACAGGAACGGGGTCAAGTGGGGCATCCGGGGCATCCCCATCCCCAGGAACCAACGCCATCGGAAGTTCCCCTGGACAAAGTTTTCAACTCGCAAAGCTGGGGCCAAAAGGCTACAGTTTGCTTTTCACATGTTCAATCCGAGGGTGATGCAAATTGTCAAGTAGATCAATTCAATTCAATGAGATCAGCAGTGAAGAACTCACGGGACCAAAGATGAAACCCACACACCCCACCAGGGCACCCGTCCAAACGGTCGCCGATACCTGGCGCCAGCATATTGTGGCAACAAGTGCGCGAAAGGATTTCGAAAATAATGTTGGAAGAAATGGAAGTCGAGAGATGGTGTAAAGCAAAGGTTGAAAAAGAGGAGCATCCCACATGGACATAGGCCAGGCTAGCCTAGCCTTCTAAAGGACTTCCCTTCAAAGGTGTAGCCACGAAGTAACCTGATCCGGGCAGAGCAGTCCCAATCAAGATAGGGAAGGTTTTTTGAATCAAAGCCGTGTAGCCCCACCTCACCAATCTTCCAAAGTAGAGGTCTTCTCCGTGAGGCCGCTGCAATCCACCAAGTACCTGTGGCCAATCTCCCAAAAACAAATACTACATGTGGGCACCGCTGGTTGGCGCACATAAATGTCAATGACAAATCCATGGCATACCTGCGTAGGGGCACAAAATCTCTTTCCAAAACCAAATCCCCAGAAGTGTTTCCAGGGATGTGTGATACTGCAATCAACCCAAGTGTTCCACACAGTGCATTTTACCACATCCAGGCGGTTTGTCAAAATTCAGCAACTACACGACGTGTTGCTCTAAGGCTGAGTTCCTCCCTGCTCTGAACCTTCTCGCTGATCCGTGGGTGCAGGAGGATTTTGTTCACGGAGCTTGTCACCTTAGATGGGACAACGATAGAGAAAAGAATGGGTAGAATATCTTCAAATATTTTTTTTGACAACAGCTGATGAACCATGGCATTCAATCGAGTGACATTCTTCCTTCCATTCCCAAAAAAATTGGTGCAGGGCAAAGATAGACCCCTTGGCCTCATAGTTATCCACTATGGTCTGTGCTTGGGCTGCACTCAAAGGATCCTTAGTCCGTCGCCGGAGGCAGCATTGGTGAAAAACACTGATCCTGACCTAGAGCGGGTTGTATGCAGAAAAGGGTCGGTGGTAGAGGCAAGTGGCCAAAGTACACAGCGGGCTTGTTCAAAAAAGCCATTGGGCATATCCCCAAGACCTGCCCAAAAGGCAATGAACCCCTTTAGGGGCAATCAGGAAACATTTCTACAGTTTTACTGGTACTGATTGCTTTGATCAGTAGTTCAAAAATCATTGGGACTAAATGGCCTGCTTTCTCCAAAATAGCTTTCGCAGTAGGAGGCTCCATGGCCATAGTTGGAACCGGCATCCGTTCTTGATCCCCAAAAAACTGCAACCAAGCTGAAGAGTGACTCAAATACCTGAATCTGAAATCTGAAGTGCTGCTGGCCACATCAAGAAGCACGAAGAGGCAAAGGGGGGGATGGCGTACCATCCAGGCTGCGGCCACATGTTGGCCGGGTAAAAATCATGAAACATTTGCCCACAAACCTCTAAACCAAGAAACGCCGGCGCTGAAGCAATTACGCCGGAGACCCTCCAAAGGCGCCTTCGACCCACCAAAGTCGCCTTTTCCAAAAAAGGCAAAAATTTTGGGGTACTTGGAGTCTATAGGTATNGCAATTACGCCGGAGACCCTCCAAAGGCGCCTTCGACCCACCAAAGTCGCCTTTTCCAAAAAAGGCAAAAATTTTGGGGTACTTGGAGTCTATAGGTATTTGATAAGAGAACAGCTTTGCATACAAGACATCACTTCTGAATCATGTGTAAACACTGTGTCGTCAAAGTCTGCAACCTGAAGGCCGCCGAATGACATTCTGAGATCCTGACAGTAAGGCCGCTGCTTCACTCCATCACTTTCGCTGCACCTAACAATGGTAAAACACGTTGAGATACACCAAACAAGATCAGATCCAAAGAAAAGCTTCCAGCTACATTGCCAAACAAAACATTGAGAACAATGCGTGATGACCGAAGCCATTGCAAATAACCATTTCCTGACAAAAAAACAGAAGCAAACCCCACCGTGCATAGAAAAACGGAGCAATGACAAACCACAGACATACAAAAAAATGAGCTATAACAGCGAAATCTGGGCCGCAAACTTATAGCAGGACTTATGCTCTTTCCTTCTGAAAGCTGCCTCGATCACATACAATGACAACCATAACTAACCATAACTTCAACTGCTAAAGGTGTCCAAAAGCCTGCGAAGCAGCACTGCTTCACCGCAACAAGGACATTACCTCCCAGTCAAGAAGCATAAATATGAAAAGCCTGCGCGGACAAGAGCAAACCATGCACAAAGGACAGAACCACCTGCTGCAGCAGCTTGTCACGGTGCTCAGGCCATTCAAGGGCCTTAGTAGCAACAGTAAAAAATTACTTCAATCATAAACGGTATACCACCGGAACCAAACAGAAAACAACATCTTAAGAACAGCACACGGAAAGAGCGCATTCTTTGCGCCCATGCAACGTCCTCGTCTGTCACCTGGAAATCCTCGGGAACAACAATCAAAACACCTTTGCCCCTAGCAGAGCCCCTCAACGGAAAAAAAGAAAATAACGCAACCAAGGAACAACATGAAAAACCAGGTCCTCGATACCGACTGGGCCAGACAGCGATTCATGGGCCCAGTCGGTGTACCTCACAGCCTTCCTCCACATCTTTGGCGGAACCCACCGAGTCGAGTAGCCGTGCTGGTTGACCCACCAATCCTGCAAGAGCAACACAACCAAGAACAAACGCCAAATAAAGAAGGAAACTAGACGACAGTGTGGCCCGAAAGGAAAGCAGGAGGGAGTAGACGAAAAGAGTTGGGAAGGAGAAGATAGCAAGAAATCGTAGGATGATTGGTGTTGATGAATGACGGTGAATGAGAATGAATGACTGAGAATGAATGATAAATGTTGCGATGAAAAGTCATGCATGAATCTGTCATGAATGAGAATTAGGTTCCTATAGTGCTTCTGCATTTGCAAGCGATCACGTTATCAGAAAACTCTTTACACACACAAGATTTAACACACAGAAGCTTTTACACAGACGAGCGTTTACACCAAGACACGTTTACACACAGGAACTTTTACACAGAAGGGCGTTTACACACACACACACACGTTTACACACAGGAACTTTTACACAGAAGAGCTTTTACACACAGACAGGTTTCCACACAGGAGCTTTCACACAGAAGAGCTTTTACACACAGACGCGTTTACACACAGGAGCTTTCACACAGAAGAGCGTTTACACCAAGACACGTTTACACACAGGAGNAGCTTTCACACAGAAGAGCTTTTACACACAGACGCGTTTACACACAGGAGCTTTCACACAGAAGAGCGTTTACACCAAGACACGTTTACACACAGGAGCCTTTACACAGAAGAGCGTTTACACACAGGAGCTTTTATCATAAAACTTAGGATCCCTCCCGGCAAACGGACCCCGGCAAAACCACAAGGACTAGTAAACTTTTGGCACCTTAGTGGGGTATATATACATGTGTACCAGGGAACCTAATGAACCTTAGTAAGGGTTACTGGCGTTTAGTAAGAGGTTTGGGGAATGTGAAAATGGCACTGAATTTTGGGGGCTTAACAAAGCCAAAAGGCATGTAAAAAAACATCAGAAATGCTTCGCTAAGGAAACCCCAAAAATTAGATGGAGGGCAAGGAGTTTAGTAAACTTTTTTCGGGTTCATGTAGGGTCACCCATGTGAAGTTTCCAATCTGGATGGTGCAANCCAAAAATTAGATGGAGGGCAAGGAGTTTAGTAAACTTTTTTCGGGTTCATGTAGGGTCACCCATGTGAAGTTTCCAATCTGGATGGTGCAATATCATATAAGGTTTACTAAACACTTGGCTCCCGGAGATTGTTGGTGTGAGAAAAAATACACAGGTTTTAGTAAAGATTAGACGTCTGGTATCTACATCCATGGGGGATATAGAATTACGTCAACTATCCTCAAACGTTTAGGGTTTAGTAAAGCCTAAACGTTTTGTATCATAATCCAAACAGCCTGGGGTGATGAACCGGCATATCCCCAAAGTGCTGTCACCGCAGAGAATCAAACAAACACTGCAACGGCTCAGAAAAACAAGACACCTTACTAAGGTTTACTAAAGGAATGTTCTGGGTTGTTTTCTCTTTCTGAATGACTCTTGAGCGGAGCAAGCCGGCGGGAAAATAACAACACAACGACTACTAAGGTTTACTAAGGCCCTGATTCGGAGCAACATCGGAAAATGGAAAATTGCTGAGTGATGGAACAGAAGACAAGACACCTTTCTAAGGTTTACTAAAGGAATGTCCTGGCTCATTTTCGCTGTCCCAATCACTCTTGTGAGGAGCGTCTTGCCGACCAAACAGTTTAGTAAACCCCATGCACCCTTCCCAAAGGACAAGTAGTCCCACTGACATGAATCCAATAACAAAAAAAACGTTTAATCTTTACTAAACTTTGTACGTTTGTGGCACTCCCAAGTGGTCAATCTGAGATGTTTTCTTCATGACCAACTATGTGCAGAAAACACTTGTTAGCTCTTCAAGGAAATATCAGAGAGGTGAAATGTTTAGTAAACCACTGGCACCCTTGCTAAGACCGGCAAGCCCGAGCAAGACTTATCCAATGATACCCAAAGGCCAAAAAGTTTACCAGTCCTTGTGGTTTTGCCGGGGTCCGTTTGCCGGGAGGTATCCTAAGTTTTATGATTTTACACAGAAAAACGTTTACACACAGGAGCTTTCACATAGAAGAGTGTTTACAACAAGACACGTTTACACACAGGAGCTTTTATACAGAAGGGCGTTTACACACATACACGTTTCCACACAGAACTCTTTTCACACAGAAGCTTTTTACACAGATGAGCTTTTACACACAGGAGCTTTCACACAGAAGAGCTTTTACACACAGGAGCTTTCACACAGAAGAGTGTTTACACCATGACACGTTTACACACAGGAGCTTTTACACAGAAGGGCGTTTACACACATACACGTTTACACACAGAACTCTTTTCACACAGAAGCTTTTTACACAGAAGGGCATTTATACACACAGACCCGTTTACACAGAGAACTCTTTACACGCAGAACATTTACACACAGAAGAGCTTTTACACATGCAGAAGAACGTTTACACCAAGACACGTGTACACACAGGAGCTTTTACACAGACGAGCGTTTACACACAGGAGCTTTTACACAGAAGAGCGTTTACACACACGAGCTTTTGCACAGGGAAGTCTTTACACGCAGAAGTTTTTACACATAGAAGCGGAACTTTTACGCAGAAGGGCATTTACACACAGACCCGTTTACACAGAGAACTCTTTACACGCAGAACATTTACACACAGAAGAGCTTTTACACAGAAGAACGTTTACACCAAGACACGTTTGCACACAGGAACTTTTACACAGAAGGGCGTTGACACACAGACACACACACACACGCTTTATACACAGGAGCTTTTGCGCAGAAGAGCGTTTACACACAGAAGCCTTTACACAGAAGAGTGTTTACACCAAGACACGTTTAGACACAGGAACGTTTACACAGAAGATCGTTGACAAACATACACATTTACACAGAGAAGTCTTCACACACAGGAGCTTTTACACACAGAAGCTTTTACACAGAAGAGCTTTTATACACAAACGTCTTTACACACAGGGGCTTTTACACAGAACAGCGTTTCCACACAAGAGCTTTTACAGAGAGAAATCAAATCGCAATTGTACCTCAGATTTTTCCCATCGTCCCTGATTTTGTGCGAAAGGGTTGCATCTGAGATCTCAAAATGGCAACTTTACCGCAGTTTTTGCACATCGAACCTCATTTCGTGAAACGGGCTGCCGGCCCGCAATCCCGCAAGGCCAAAATCGCAATTTTACCTCAGTTTTTGCACATCGAACCTCATTTCGTGCGAAAGGGTTGCGTTTTGCAAACCGGCATTTGGCTGCCCTGCCGCCTAAAGAGATCAGAGAGAATTTAGAACTTGAGAAGGAGGACTTTTTGGTAGGAGTTTTACCTCCTGAGTGCTAACTCCTGAGTAATTACTCCTGAGTAATAACTCCTGAGTAATAACTCCTGAGTAATAAACGCCTGAGTAATTACTCCTGAGTATTAACTCGTGAGAAAAAACTCCTGAGTAATTACTCCTGAGCATCAACTCCTGAGAATTAACTCCTGAGTAGACGATGTAAATGTTGATGATGTAGATGATGTAAATATGATTTGTATGAGATGTATGTGATTATGATGTGAGTAGAGGATGTTATGTGATGTAGATATAGGTGTAGATGATGTAGATGCTGTAGGTGATGTAAGTGTAGATGATGTAGATGATGTAGATGATGTATATGTTTTGTAAGAGATGTGTGTGCGGATGATGTGAGTGGGAGATGTTATGTAGATGAATATGGTAGTTGTTCTTTGGGAAAAACCATTCGCAGGAGCTTTCGGGAAAAATGTAGCCGAAAAAACAACGACGTGAAATTTAACGCTCACAAGAACAAATTGCCTCTCGCAAGTTCCAAAGGTGCGAGCACGGCCGCAGCGCAGCGAGAACGCGATGATCGCCTGCAGCGCATAAACCAGCCTGGCTTCGCTTGCGCGACGGCAAACCACAAGGCTACTTCAGCACGGCTGGACCACGACAGCCAAGGGGAATCCTTAGCCCAGCATGCAAGAGCCAAACAAGGACAAAAGCACACACCCTGACCAAACAAGTCGAGCAGAAAAAGACTCAAACAACGACTTCAGCACGTAAAAAAAAAAACAGGACTGAGGATTGGACGCGCGGGTTGTGCCCGATGTGTTCCCACACATATGTGGAGCGTGTGCCCTTTGGCTGCATGCAGAACTCGAGGCAAGCAGCTCCACGAAAAACACGGCCTGCGCGACAAGCACGCACTCGAAAATCGCAAAAAAGGCACAACCCAGCCCTCAGCGTCAACAAAAGGAACCACCGCAAAACAAAAAAAGGCGCCCCCAAAGCCTGAAGGGTAAAGAAGGCCAAACCGACGACCGCCAACGTCATAAGCAGCGACCTTTCAAGAAAAAACCGCAAAAGAATAAACACAACCAGGACGCGCAAACTGACTTTGCAAAGCCACTGCAAAAAAAGACACCCGAAGAACCCCGACCTCCGACGAAGCTGACATCTCAGAACCTCAGAATGAAATCGGAAAAATCTTTCAGCAAGAGCAAAACAATTAAACTGGAATGCAAATCTGAAACTTCAATCGTGACAATGCTTACGCCCCCTTGGAAACTTCTAGGGATTGAGATCGGCGCCGCGCAACAGACAAAAACAACGACGCTAGAAAAGCACGCTTGAACAAATACGCTGCAGCTGAAAAAACGCTCACATGAAGCAAACAACCCGGTGCGGAAACTAAACTTTGCAGAATTCTTCCGTCTCAAGCCACGTCTCTGCACGTCTGCTTTCCCTTTTTGGTCGACGCGATGCAATCATTGCCTCTCGAGCACAGCAGCAGCAACAGCCTGGACATATTTCGCACCCTACAGCGCCCAAAAACATGCAACAACAAAAATGCAAACTCTTTGCGCGATTTCTACAACTTGTTTCCTGCAAATTCTTGAATGGAATGAAATTAAATCGAAACCTCTTTCCCATCACTAACAATGTGCTCCACCAGAAACAAGAAAAAGTTGATTGAATCCAAAAGAAAGCTAAAACGAATACAATTGCACGGCCCAGTTTCAATTGCGCCAACAAAACAACACACAAAACTGCATCGAACAAAGGATACACTGTTTTGCACATGCGTGATTTCATGTTCAACCTCCTGCAAGAGGACTCCCCCACGCTTCTACTGCTTTGCAAGCCACGATTTGCATTCCAAGCCCGCGACCCTTAAAGCATGCTCTCCCACAACGATACTGGATAGCAAAACAGACAACACAAACTATATACTCCCTCAGCAAACCCTGCACAGACTTCAAAGTACATGTAATGTGTATATAATTGTAATATACATACATGGACTTGTACAATCAATGTGGATCAATTCGCTTGAATAAATCCATAATATGAATAACCAAAAAGTCCTGATCACATATGGGATATACACCGGAATTCAAGGTCATTGAAGAGGAAAACAGCACATAATTTAAGAATTTCATAAACAATCATTTGTAGGACTCCCAATCATTTGCTAAGAAGCACTTTCTGGTGCTTCCTGCCCAGATTCACTATCAGTTGATGGGTATGGAAGGGGTCTCTGCACATCGTCGGAGCTGGGAAATCACTGACAAACATGAAGGTTTCCAGCTGGAGAAATACCATCGAAGTAAATGGTGATGATTTTCCGGCAAGCCATGTTTGATAACCGGAGGCTATCTTCTGTGGTTTCCCACCCCTCAAAAACTAAATATCTTTCTTGAGTGGGACGACAAATTCCCCCCTATACTTTTCGATAAATCAATCCCCATATCCCATGCACACCAAAGCCAGGTCTATCCCGTCATGGATCCAAGCTCATTCCCTGATAAAAGCCTTGGATTCAGATGTGTTCACATGCGACCTACCACTTGACCCACTTAACCTGGTGATAGAAATAGTGGGATTTCCAGCAAGTCTCAAATGGTGCTTTGAGGGTTATGGCCGCCATGGTATACCACCTTATGTGCATTCCTAGCCATGACATGCGGATATACTACGACCATATTTAAGTCTGCTCAAGTGGCATTACTACTCCTAGTCTCAAATACCCTGCAACAGAAAACCTCTTTAAGTTTATGGCCAAGAACCAACTTGTAAGCTTTGAATGCACCAATTGGGTTCGACATGATGCAACCATGTGTTGAAGTTTAATTCCCATTGTGTTCCTGTTTCACCCCACATTCTACCCCACTATTTTAGATGGCAACAGCAACCAACATCGCCCAGCCACAACTTCACAGGAGCAAAGACCGCCATGCTTTCCACTGGGCCAGCGCACCACTGCCCAGCAAACCCAAGCTGCAGCCAAGACCAGCAAACACCAGCAATCCGTGCAGCTGCGATTAGGCGCAGGACNACATCCAAATTGCAACCTTGTCACAAGTCCATGTAATGTACCAAACACACGACAACTGCAGAGACACATGTTGAAATGAATCCCCGTGGCAAGTGAATTCCCAAGGAAACTGCACGTCGCACAAGCCTGAGACAAGAATGGCTGCTGTTATTCTATATCCTACATCTGGATCTGATCTGATCTACAGCTTTCATATAATATGTATTAAAAAAAAATGTGGGAGGTATCGATCAAATCAAGAGTGTTTAATACTCTAGTACTTGGACATATATACATAGTACATATTAGTATTAGTACATCATATCGCAGTAGAGGATTATATATTCACATGGGTGATATAAGTAGTTGTTGACAACTTGAATTGTTGGGATCGGTTGTCATTTGTTCTTGGATAAAATTGCCAATCAATCAACAATTGCCACGATGGACATGTAGGTACATAATGGTACGTATGTGTATATATATATATATATATTACTATTATCATTATTACCATTCGTGTTATTATTATTACTATTATTATTATCATCATTATTATATACAATACAGGAATGCAGATCAAAAGTGTATGTGGTTACATATTATCATATGACATACGCTGGCACCATTTGCATTTCTTTGATTCGCATGAATTTTTGCCCTAAGGGACAGATATGTTTCCTTGAAGGATAGCTGGCATTCAAATCAAATCTCCTTTCATCTACTGTCCCTTGAGCCAAGCAGACATGAGGACATTGCAGCCACCGGAAGGAGCTTTTTCTAAAACAACCAATGTATACCAATGTGGTAAACCCAATAATAAACCATCCCCAAGATAGGTTTATGAAATTGGGTACACCCTATTTGGCATGATGTAACGTGACCCCCTGGCGGTTCATGGGATGGTTTATGGCACTGGGTTTACCACATTACCCGTAGAATTCAGCTACAGCATCTTGATCAAAGGGCACATCAAAATTGACCAACTGCTGGAGCCTACGAGCTTGGCATAAAACAAATCAAGTCATCTGGGCTCATCGAAGAAAATGATCAAGGTTCACACATCGATTGTCGGACTGGTCCCTTACCTGAATAGTGAAGTCGGCCAGCCCACGTTGTTACAATTTGCCCAGATCCTATCATGTTGAACCAAAGGACTTTGCAAAAGTTGCATGACTCCAGAATTACCCAAGCATCACCTGGCTCAATTCCGACACCCAAAATCAATAGAAATGCAAAGAAATGTCCTACACACCCAAGATCTTTAGCTTTGCCGGAGGATTTTCAGGGTCCTATGTTTGAATTCAGTGGGTCTATACGGGTATGGGGAATCCACTGGACCCATAAACATCTAATCTTTGTTAGTTTTGAACCATGCAATTTTGGGGTAAACATCGGTAACATTTTGTATATAACCATGTCTAATGTGTGCCATGGGTCAAAAATTGAATAGTACGGCCAGCCCTTGGAGGATGGTCATCAATCCATGAAAAAAAGGATTCTAAATAACCGCAAGCAAGATTCCCATTATTGGATGGATGAACATAAACAATATACCATGTCTTGACCCTAGCACCTGTACAGATGGCCTGAGACATCTTTTTTTTTCAGCCGTCTGCGCGACTGGATGATGCAGCGGAACGTTTCTGCCTTAGGCAGAGCACACATGATGCTGGGCCATCAATCATCCAACGATGGATTATGATCATTGACCAAATATGACCAAATATACAAATTACATATATAAACCTTTGTGATTGTGATAATAAGCCAACATAGTCCAAATTTGGATTTGATCAGACATGGGGAACCCCCCACAACACGTGCTCATTATTAATATTGTTTTTCTTTATGACTTTCAAAAACCAGTGGATTGTTGGGTACAGTGTGCCCATATTTTTGGACAAACCACATTTTCTATTGGGGTTTGTGAATGATTATTAGTGAGGCATACCGGTAAACCTCACTATCAAGGGCTTGGTCAATGACCTCCTACATATCTCCAAGCCCACATGAAGAGATGTAGCTTTCACAAGGCCACATCCAACTGGCCCCATCCAAATGGCATGCTGAATCCGATGTCACGCTTTGCCGGTCACTCCCAGATTCACCTCTTCCACTTCGGGGAAGAAACCACGACAGTCAAAGGTGCACTTTCCGTTGGTGTCCGAAAGCACCATGCAGTCAGGTTTTCATCAGGCTCCCCCTTCCGGAAGCTGGGGCAAAGTATGGCAAAGTGACAGCACCTTGCCATACCTTCAGCACAGTTCCATACCAAGTGATTCTCTGGCTGCGTGAGGTCACTTTTCTCAGTAGGCTACCTTGAGGGTTGGACGACCCTACTGCATTTCAAACATGTGGAAAAGCATCTACATATTGGCTACCAACTGGTAAACACTAATATAAACCTTCAACAGTGATTATATACACAGAATTTGTCAAGTTTTTGTTTTACTTCAATCTCAAAAGGCTCCACCAAAAAACTGTCAACTGGTTGGTGATTAAGCTGCCCATACCCAAAGATCGGAGAGATCATTCCAATCACCATCCCATATATAATTGCCAATTCTAGTAAAACAATAACCATAATTAGTTTATTACTATCATGACTATTCATGACTATTATACATATCATCTCTATCATTGTTGTACGCTGATATGAATATGTATTTAATATATATATATATATGTGTGTCGCCATGTGTGCAAACTTTCAACCAGACCTCCCCATTTGGTCGAAACATCTCCGCATTTCTGAGTGGTTAACCAAGCCGTTTCCCGTAACAAGCCTTAGCAAGGGTGATGTTTTTTTATTATTTCAATGATCAAATCGGGTCTGCATAAATTTCACTTTTCACCAACCTGCATTTTTGTTTTGCAAATATTGGGGAGGATTCCCCCATTCCAGTGACATCGCAGTGTGAAGTCATTACAATTCATCCGGACATAATGGTATGTGTATATATATATATATAATTATATATATAATATATATATATATATGTAATACACATTCACATATACCCAACAAATTGATCTTTTGGGGTGTCTGAAAATGGTGGATTTACCCAAAAATTCCGATCAAATTGGGACATTTCCCCACCCCAAACCGGACCGCTCCAACCTCAGCGAAATCTGGGTCCCGGACCCACGCTTTCCTTTGCCCTTTGCCGGTGCCTCCAGACAAAATAATATTTTGAAGATGGTGATGGTTTACGGGTTCACTCAAAATGTCAAGATGATATGAAAGTTTCTCTGATAATATAATACATTATTTGTTGCGGGGAAAATGATTGTCTCAACCAACAAAAATTGGGACAAAGCGTGGGACTTCATCTCACCCTGCGCTGCTTTCAATGTTCACAATCTCCGCAAATTGGAATCGGTGAACATAAACCAAAGTAAAGAACTCACGCACAAACATTAATTGAAGCAAACAAATGATTAGAATTGATTACAATCATACTTTATCATTGAGAAATTTCAAAGGACTGCAAATACATGGATAGCTGGATAGATGGATAGACAACAGATTCTAGAAGTATAGGGGAAAAAACACCGTAGCGGGACACACACACACACATATATATATATATATTATGTATATGTATATATATATATTATGTATATATATAATTATATATATACATATATTGAGTCATAGATATAAACATAGGTATAATATGGATTATATATGATATTATATGGTCCTGTCATATCAAGAATTGTAATAATTGGCACAATATCAGATTTGACAAAAACATGAAGTCAGATTCTATAGAAAGATAACATCAAAGTATAGAGTCCTTCAGATTACAATCCATTCAATTTATATAGATTGCATATCTATACTGCATCCATCTTGAAAGCCTAGAACCTGGGGTTTACCCTCCGGTAATCAAACGTGGCAATTGGAAATCCGCTTTAAATGGAGGTTTAAATGGAAAGATCATCTACGAGTGGTGGATTTTCAATTGCCACGTTTGATTACCGGAGGGTATAGCTTGAGTTTCTTGTCACAACTTGAGTATTCTCTACAGATTTCTCAGATATTTCTACTTCCATAGATCCGATGTCTGACATGTCCGCCTGTGCGGGCCCCTGGAAGGTAGCTGTGTCCTCTGGAGGCTCAAGCCTGGGCCGGGGTTGCCTTTGTCTAGAAATATTTGTTGAACCATTTAATGATATGGCTGTGTCTGAAAATGGGGTATACCTGAAAATGTGCAACTTATGATGAAACGGTTGGATTTTGGGATACGCTGTTCCAGACAAACCCATGAATATTGAAAAGAATATAATGAATCAGTATGATATGAATTCTATGATGACAATGATAAAGAAATGAATGTCTATCTCCATTATCGCTTGTAAATTGTGACAAAAAATATCTCATGCATATACCATGAATATCCCATAAATATCCCATAAATACTCCGTGATTTCACCACCATGGTACCCTTGATGTTTCCTTACTCTCCATGAGAGCCAATGGATCAGCCCAGTCACATGTTGCGAGCCACAAAGGCATCGATTTTCTCTTCGAGCCACTTCTCTAAGCCCTGCCAAGTTGAAGGGTTCGGAAAAAAAAAAGCACTTGTGATTTGGTTCAAAACACTGGGACTGATCATTTATGTTAAACTAGTTAGTTTGTTGATTATAAACCAGCAAGATCCAGCAAGTGTTTTTTTGATTATAAACCAGTTAGCCTTTTTTGACGAGGATACTAACCTTGGGAAATTTGCCATCACTGTATATATATTTGCGGGGAATGTGATGATAAACCAAGGTTAGTATACCCATTGATAGGTAAAAACAAATTGCACTGTATTGAACTAAACTATCCATCCAAACTTTGCCGACCTTTAACGACTCAAGTTGTCTGTTTACTGAATTTGATAATCGAACCCGGCCGAACCCATACCTCTCTTAGACAGCATATTGTTTTGAACAACAGGATGTTTCGTACTTTGTGATATAAATAACCAGTGGATCAGCATCCAACATCAAACTAGCAGCAATACTTGGAGGAACCATGCTATTATATGTACTGTATATGTAACAACTTATAACAACAATAGGATCATTCACCAGCGTAAACCGACCGGAATTCACTACGCAAAAGTTGAATGGTGTGATATGACCACAATGGAGCCATGGAAAAAACCAACATGACAAGAGCCAAGCTGCAAATCTCAACGAATCCTATGTGCGGCGAGTGTAAAAAAAACAACACATTTCCTGGTGGTTAGACCCAAATGATCCAACTTTGGAAAAACATATACCCTATTTAGTTAAAACTTCCAACATATCCTATGCAAATACATGAATCTTCCCATTAAAACCTCCATTTCGTTCGGGAATTTTCAGCTCGCCATGCTGTAGAAAACCGGAAGGTTGGAGCCAAGTTTGGCCCGGCTGGAGCTTTAGACCCCCCAGCCCATGTCGTGAGTGGTAGGTGTTGCTATTATTGGTTACAATATGGGGATGGGTTAAAATTCAAACCCTTTGGGAACACAGATTTTAGTATAAATTTAGTGTTAATAATCTAATTATTGGGATACCCAATTTTGACCTATACCCATATGTTACAATAATCACCCACACACAACTTCATTTATCCCCCCATAAGAATCCATGAAAACCATCATTTACAAATGATAGGTAAAATCATTCACGAATGATTTATCCTATTAACTATCATGTGGTTGGGAAACTCTAAGTAGCTCCTTGGCTCCCCATTTCAAAGGAAATGTAAATACCCCTCCTAACCACTACATAATCATCATTAATTCCAATTCATCATCACTACTACTCATTCAACATCATTGATCGCATTTTTTTCTCCCATTAAACAATGCGGAGTATAGTAATGATTATGAATCACCATTAGTCCTCACTAATGATAGGCAAAGTCATTTCATTCATTAACCCTTTTATCATAATTCACCTTCATTCATCATTATTAATCACAAATGATGTCCCCATTTTTTCTCCCATCAAGCGATGTGGTATTTTCAATGGCTCCCTTCCCTAACCGCTCCGCTGCTCCTGCCCAGCACAGAAGACGTGCTGCGCATCCAACTGCTCGACCTTTCGCACCTTGCGACAACTGCTGTCCAGTGAACTGCAGCAGGTTCGCCAAAACATATGGGAAACAAATGGGACACAATGGACACATATAGGACATAATATATGTATACATATATATATATATGTTTCCGAAACATATGTGAAACATATGTGAAACATATATGGGATATATGGTGATTGTATGGGACACATGTAAATATATGAAAACATATACAGTAGGTGTTACCTGATTTTACCCAATTATACCCAAACAGAATAACTTTGACGAACCACAATGGGAACATCATTGGAAATTAATATGATGCAACACAAATGACCAACAGATATGATCCCTGCGCATGTCTGAAAAAGGAGGATTTGCGGTACATTCATCTTATGGAACTCTTCAGGACTAATGATCATTGACAAATGAGTGGTTGTCCATACAGTAAAGCATACCCACCACTAATCAAACGTGGTTTGCTGGAAAATCCACCATTGTCAGATGTTTTTCCTGCCGAAAACCATCTGGAACCTCCATCTTTGAGGGACATTCCTATTCTGACAGTACCTGACCCCCCCAGGCCTGGACTTCTTGGTGCTTGCCACAAACATGCCTCAGCTGTAAAATTTGGAAGACCCTGCTGGGTTTATCCAAAATCGCTCAAGGTTCGCTGGATGTTCCCCTAAAAGATATGGCAATGTGTGGTTTTCATTGGTTTTCCATCTCATGCCCCCCAAAACAATTGCCAAAAAACGGCACATTCAGATACATTTGGACGGTTCACCTTGGCAGGAAGCCCAGCTGGTCCATATAGGTCCATATATGTCAGCAGTTTACCAAGCCAGCTGAGTAGCGGTTTTTATCTACCCTGGTACTTTATCACAGTTTGCGGCATGAAAAATAGCAATGTTTGATAATGGTAAATCATCGAACTAAAAGGGCCATGGCTTCAATTTGGTTTCCATAGCGAACTGTAAAATTGCCAGAGAGTATACCATATTGCTCAGGCTTTTTCATTTGGGTATGATTTTCAAGATCATCGGGAACACAAATAGGGTTTCGACATCACCAAGCTGCCAGTTGCTACTCAGTCGCAAAGCAACCAAAAATCGCATGCTTAGTTCATCATCATATCAATCATATATGTATACATGTGTATATATAATATAATATATATATATATATGTAGATATATGTATGTAAAAAAAAGTTCAGATGTTCCATACAAATTGCGCTGGTGATTTCCCAATATTGCAGTCCCACAGTCGAGGTGATTTTGATTCTGGGTCTCCCAAAGAATGACTGACCCATGACCAGTGGGGGGCCTGGTCAAACCACCAACAACCACCCTATAGGGGTTTCCAGAAATGGGGGGTACCCCAATAGCTGGTTGGTTTATTTCATGGCATATCCGGATTGAACATGGATGAGAACTGAGGGTAGCCCTGTTTTAGACAACCTCGATCCATACTATGTGTTTGGTCAAAACATGCTGGGGCACGGTCATCCCTCCCGATATTGATGACCATGCACCAGGGCAACTTAGCCACATAACTTGACCATGGCACATATGATAAGGGTTTATCAACTATCTGGATAACACTGACATTTCTTATAGCTATTTAAATGGATAAAATAAGATCTATATACATGTATCTGGGTAAAGTAAATGAACTCACTATGCTGAGGCCAAGAAAATGGGATCGTTCCCGCAATCCAATTCCCATCATTCAATCAAGACGTCACCTGAGGTCACCAGATGTGATCAGGATCACCAAAGATATGTGTCAGATACTCCCAATTTCATCCAGTATGATCCAGGGACTGGGGTTGTCTCAATCACCAGCTTTCGCCGTGGGGCTTGATGTAGGTCAGAATGGAGGGATCTCCATTGACCAGCACACCGCTGGTCTCTTTCACCATGGCACCTTTTCAATCAAGTACCTACAATCAGCTTGTAGCCACCAGAAATGCAGAAATGTTACAAGACATTGATATGAAAGGTGGCGCCCCTGTTCTGAATCGCTAAGTTGGTTTGCAACTCATATATGTTTCTAGGCTTTGAGGGAATAACTGGGGGCACCGCCTTGTGTGAGTCTTGCTTATCATGGCTGAGCGGTGTCCATTCGCACAGAATATATGCAACTGAATATATATATATACACCTGTAACTAAGAATATACTAACGTACGTCTATGATATGCATATATGATCACATTATATGTATATACATGTATATATGGCTCATCTAGGCAGAGTAGCACATTCCGTCATATCTGTCCATTCATGGCTGATACTTATCCCTAACACTATCTTATGTACAACTTACTGACCGTTGGATCAAATGGCTTCAGTCTGCGATCGAGGCGCTCAAGGGGTTCTTACCTTAGGCCTTGAAGCAATATGAGAATGGGTACAGAGAGTATAATCTTTTGTTTTAGAGGTAGTATAAAATATGCATACTATAATACTATATGTATATATCATATATATATATATATATACATATACAGAATAGATAGATAGATAGATAGACAGACAGATAGATAGACAAACAGGCAGATAGATAGATCGATATCAAAAATATACCAACTTCATCCAACTTCCACATCGTTTGAGGGTCAGAATCTGTAGGATGAAGGCTAAGAGCCCCACAGGAGGGCATGCCCATACCATCATTTTTTCCAACTGCATCTCCAACCGGACAGATCGATGTGTGGTGCCTGGATATATCATCAACCTACAGAAAGCAGCATCAAAAGCTCATGCAGTTGTGGCCCTTAAATTATGGCCATGGGATTCTAACTCCTGCAACCAAGGTTCTATATCACTGAAATGAGGTTTTTGTCGCCAGTTGAAACTGTTAAGGGCTGTAACTGTAGGAACCCAGATTGCCCCGAACTGTAGGAATACCTTGAACACGAACGCGCATCGTGCATGATGCGTGCCCACGCCAAATGACCAAGACAACGGATCCCGACGGATACTCGCGGGTTCATTTTTTTGCACACGGCATTGAATCTATGGAAGTTGAAGCATGAACATAAGCGATAGAATCCTGGGCAAATCCAAACCAGACGTTGCAAAAGATGGCTGAGTTCTGATCGCAATCATTTAGCTGAAAAAGTTCGGGCTCGAGGGATGATTCAGCATGATTCCGCTTCAAACATCATCAAACATCATCATTTATGATGACGTCGGCCAGTCACGTCACGCAAATTTGCCCAGACATACTTTGGAGCTCTGGAAGCATTTGGAACTTCTATAACTTTTCAGAAACTTAGATAAGTTAGTTTGCAAAATGCACTTTTTAGCAATTCATACGCTCATTCTAGGATTCTAAGTTCATTGGACCTGTTTGTAGATGGTGTTGTATTTGTTGTTTGACTATGTTTTTTTTTGATGTATTTCTTTTGGTCGGAGACGCTATTGGAAGGTGTTTTTCTTTTGTGTGGTCTGTTTTTTGGGATGTTTAGTTGCAACCTTATTGTCTTATTGTTCTCGGAAAATCAATTTTCATTGCAACTTGCTCCCAACTTCTAACGACTACTTAAACCAGGTTCAACTTGTAATTCTCCTGACTAATTTGTAAGTCACCAATTTCTTGAAGGAAGTTACACAGAACTTTTACAACCTACAAACGAAGTCTACGAAGTTAGCTCCGAATAATATAGCAAAACTTACCAAGATGCTATAAGTTGTCGAAGTTCAAAACGCCTCCAAACTATGTACCCTCCAGTAATCAAACATGGCAATTGAAAATCCATTGAAGAATCCCCTATACACATATTGATATGGAGGTTTCCAGCTGGAAAAAAAAACAACGAACTACTCTTTGGTTATTTTAGCAATGGAAAATGGCTAATTTTGGATGAATTTCCCATTGAAACCACCATTTGTAGGGGATTTTCCATGGCTATGTTGGTCATAGCCAGAGGGTAAATGGTTGATTTCCAACCATGTTTGATTCCCAGAGATTTCGGCGCATCACAGCGCAGGCAGCTCGTTGGATCACAAAAAAGGCTCGTAATCTCTGGTTGATGTGTAAATGGAACCATAACTATGTACAGTAGATATACAACATATATGCCACGTCCTGTAATAATGTTAAGTATATATATATATGTGTATGTATGTTACATAAGTATCTCCATGATGGGAATATATGTATATTATATATATATATATTTACATATTTATATACATACAACACAAGTCCCATACATGGAGCATGTTATGGGAACAGGAAACCTCAAATGTCAACGGTCCAAACCAGAGCCTTTCGCAGCTACTTCAGAAGCTACTAGTTTATAGGGATCCATCGTGAGGTTTTTCCCACTCAACCAATTCAGCCAAAATAGGTGTGTCTTACCCACTTGTTGAGCCAACCTGTAAATTCTAAACAACACATAGGTGATCATAGGTGTATATAATTTGAGTCATTGCCACAGCAATGATAGTAAGGTCTGGGGTTTATTCAATAGACTATCAAATAGACTATCCTTCTTGCCAACTAAAATGGCGGCTCTACCAACAGAACTTTGGCCACCAACAGTTTCTCGATCATTGGAAATCATCGATCCAAGTGCAGTTGCCTTTCCTGCTCCTTAAATTGATTGAAGGTCCCACATAGGTAGCGGCACTCAGACGATTTTGTCATTTTATTATATCTTGCTATTTCAAAACGGCCATCCCTGGCAAGACGTGGGGGTGAAGCTGGGCGTCCTGGAAACCCCTCAATTCCATGGCCATTTCAATGGAAGACATCATGCATCCTAGATTTTCGGGCCATTCGGCCAACAAAAACACGGTGTAGGGACAATTTTTGGACAAAGACACATGCGGGGAACCAGGATTTTACTGCAACAAACCCTTCAATCTGGACTATCTTACAGCTTTTCGCAGTCAGTGTGGTTTTCTCACAAGGTGGGTGTTGTGTCAACATGATTAACAAGGACCTCGGTTCACCTCATCAACATCCATGGCATGCGCGAGTGGCAACATGATGTTAATCCTGAAAAACCTTTACCGAACTGATGGGACCCAGAATAATTTGTCCGCATTACTTCTTAAACCAATCATGCTGTCGTGTTGCTGTCGTGATTCAGACATAAGTCATACAGTATTGTGTTGACCAGAGTTAACCCCTCCAAAGCCACATGCCCCAAATATACCCACATCATGAAGATCACAGACACGGGATTAAAACCAACGCTGTTGAACGCACTGTCCCTCCGATCCCGGTAGCCTAAGTTGACAACTCGTGGTCCATGCAAATGTCCGGCCTCTCCTGAGTGTGTCGCCGTAACTGGCATTTCTCCCAGTATATATAGGTCAAGCTTTGAGGTGGAATCAACAATTTAAGGTGAATTTTGGTGGATCAAAAATCGGATGATATCAACGAGTACCAACAGTTTTGTCCCCAAAATAGTACACTTAAAGTGACTTAAAGTGGATCCATCCCATCCCCATAATATTAATCACCCCCTAAATAGTCCCAAATAAGTGTACATCCCTGACTAAACCATGGTTTATGACGGGTGTTTAATATTGGGGGGATCAGAAGAATCCCTTTTTTAATGTACTCATTTGGGTGGTCTAGGGAGAACAGGAAAGCATCTTTTCCGCCAGTTCTGGGAGGCTCCATGGTGGGGTTGAGCCAACCGTAAGGGATGCAACACAACAAATACTTGAAACAATTTGGAAACATATATATATATATACATATATATATATATACATATATATATACATATATATATATATACATATATATAGGTTACATAATATATGTATATTTATATATAGAAACCACCAACCAGCAACATGTACTGCAATTTCCTGGACATTATACATGTCTGCAAAATATTGAATCCATTTGAAACCACAGACCAGCCGCATGAAGTGTAACTTCCCTCAACAGAAAGAATTTCTGCAGTATCATCGGGAAACCCAGGCTGAAAATCGGGTGTTCCCAAAAATATAGCTATTTTAGTGGAGAAAAAAAATATGATACACCATCAAATTTTGGGGGTAGAGTTTCTTCAGACAAACCCAAATTTTGGGAAGTAGATGAAGCAAATAAAATAGAGCTTGCGGGCGAGGGTTCCAAAAATTGGTCAAGCCAACAACCTACCCATTTGTTCCGCTGTACGAGACAAGCCTAAGGTTTTTTGGCTTTTGGATGCTTTTGGTTCCCCAATTTCTTGGGAGACACACAGTTTGACATGTATTTATGTTCCTTTTTCCTCAGTTGTTCTGCTTTGGACCTGGCTGTCCAACTTTCAATACTCAGTGATTTCATATGCTATCCCCAGTTCCAGCAACTGCTGCTGGGCCAGGTATACGGTCATCTCCACCTTAGACAGCCGGGGCGCCAATTTCAGGCCATACTTTTCCATCGCCCCCGTGACAACATCCGGGGAGATCTTCTGTTGCCTGGCGGGGAGCAACACCTGGGTTTGTAGTCATAGGCTATTCCCCCAAATGGCCATCAAGAGTCATCAAACTTCAATGGGAAAATCATATATGGGAAAATTATGATAAACCATCAAATCTGGAGGTACCCTAGGTTGAGACAAACCCTGCAGTTTCACGACATGCAGATCCAAATACATTCTGAAAGGGTACTTGAACCCAAAGGTACTTAAATCCTTATGGCCATCTATTTCTATTTCTGGGTGGTAACATCAATGCATATGCCCTCTGGCAACCAAACCACACAATGGAAAATCCAGATTTGCGATTGGAAAATCATCTACATTGGTGTTAACTGTTCAAGGTTATTGTCTTGTTCATTCTTTTTCATTGCCATGTTAGTTTGCCGAAGGACATCCTGAGTCTTGTTGGTCGTATCATCCATTTTTCTGCCAATAAAAAAATAACATTAAGCTATCATGTGAATGGCAAGCTCTCCCTGGCTCCCTGAAAAAGGAATATATGGCTACTCGTAGCTCCGAACCGCTCCCTCCATTCACCACCAGTCAAACTCAACCACCCGAGTTACCAAACCACGACATTTATGGCTTCATTCACCACCATCAACCCCTATGAATGGGGCTTATGAAACCATTTGTTACACCCAAGCCCCAAGACATCTATGCTGCGTGCAACGGCCGCCACATCTTTTTCTGCGAGGCGATGAGTCCCAATGGAGGCTCGGCCTACCGCTGAGGCCAAGTGGAAACTCTCCTGAGTTTTTCATGGGAAAGAAATCGAACTAATAGTTGCGGGTTTGGACTAGTTAAAGGACTTGAAACATTTTGCGCACTTGGGAAATCTTGGGAATTTCAGCAACAAAGGGAGGGATTTGCCATGGGGTCTGCTGAAATCCCAATGGGCACATTTTCCACCGCCTGCCCCCCACGGCCTCGCTTACAGCCTTCGCAGTTCTGAGCTTCTGGGTGGAACCACAGCCTCGTGTATTCTGCCGACAACCAGATGGGCAACGGATATATATATATATAATTGTTCTGGCCAAATCATATGTATGAATACAATATTTTATGGGTAATAGGTCAAATTGGGTACCTAGGAGACTATTTCGAAATTTTAATATGTCCATTCTATTCATTTCAAGGATTTCTCCGATTTGTCCAGTTCCATGCATCTAGAAAAACACAAGACAATATGATACAATAGTTTCCCAAACATAGAATATGAATGAATATGATACAATTATGGTTCCATTTTTGCTGGGTAAATCCCCATGGGACATCCACAAATGGGACCCTGTTTCACTATGTTTCACCTATATTGTATATATATATATGTATATATCCCACGCCTTGGCCCCCTCTCCATTCTCCGCTAGGAAGCTGTGTTGCCTTGGGACGGTGGACTTTGAGTACTTTGCACTTCTTGGGCATTCGGAATCCTTCTGAAAGCGATGATTTTTTTCAGTTACATACCATGATTACCATGATTTTGTAATGAACTATGGGGGTTTGGAACTGAACGAAGTATTTGAAAGCTCAAAGGGAGGAATTACCGGTGATCAACGCAACAAACATTTCTGGATTCTGTAGGTATTGCAAGTTGTTGACAACTTTATCAAAGGGTATTGTGACAAGGTTGATGATTCCATATGATACCACCATTAGCTGATGCAGTAATAGCAACCTAAAAACAAAGAGAGAACAGTGAACTCCTTGCAAAACAATTCTACTGTAATTCAGAAATCACTATTTTCTATCTTTCTGCGGGGTTTTACAACAGTATCTTTGCCTATGAAACATCCCTCAAACATCCCAAAACTCAGGCCCCCTGACAGTGCTTCTGCTGCAGTGATGCGGTCCACAGGATCCAACCTTCGGCCAAGCTTCAGAAAGGCTGGTTTAGTCCAGTCAACTGGGGCTTCAACTAGCCCAAACTCCTGAAAACACCATCAAATTGTGGTGTTTAGACCATTCTTTAAACATCAACCATCAACATCGGGATTTTCACTAAAGATAACCAAAAGACCTTGTGCCCTTGGGCTTTGGTCTTACCGTAAGCCCTCCCAAAGAAAACAGTTCCAAAGTGGCGACTTCCATAAATAAACAAGCTGATGAGTTTTCCTCACCCTCTGGTAATCAAGCATGGCTTGCTGGAGAATCCTCCATTTATAGATGATTCCCCAGCTGAAACTTCCATTTATAGCGAATTTTCCACGGCCAAGTTTGATTACCAGAGGGTGTGAATCAATATTCTATGCACATCCCACTTGTATCCCATTCATATCTCATTCCTATTCCATTCAAAATCCATCAAATTCCATTCATCTTTCACTACATCCCATGATTCATTGGATTCGTTAATGGGAAATTTTACAGGAAACCCCTATATTTCATGGGAAAATCAATGATTTCCTGTAAATTTTCCCATTAACCAATCCATTGATTAAAGCAACGGTGGTTCTGCAGCTTCTGCGCTCTCCAAGTGGCGCTAACATCTTCTGCAAGAGATCCGCACACGCGGCTTCCGCTGGGCCGCCAGCCTTGGAGGATCAAACGGTTGGGATCGACAATGAGAAACCATCATGGCGCCAAAAACAGCTATAAATGATGAGAAACTGATGATACAATTATAATTACTAGTGGTTGAAAGTGGTTAATAGTGGTTAATGCGGCAACCTAAGATCATTGGTTAATAGTTATCCTCTGTTGATGATTATATAATAGTGGCTGAATGATGAATAGTTGCAAATGATGGCTCAATGATGGTGGATAGTTTGTAATTTTCAAACGTGGCCCCTAACAGTCACAAACGAATTGAAATAACTCCGGCAACTAAGGTTATATATATATATATATACATATGATTACATATGTATATTATATATATGTAAATATCACGCAATATCGCTTAAATAAGGTGATGTATAAGCCAGTTATAACTGTTAAGGGCTATAGCAATGATCCGGTTAGTTGAAACGAAACGTGGAGAATCATTAGGTGATCCCGTTGTCTGCTCAACTCCGTTGGTTCAATTTCATACGATGTGGTACCCCACAGTGAAATGTTGGTTGGATTATATAGTACCCTCTGGTTATGACCAACATAGCCATGGAAAATCCCCTATAAATGGGGGGTTTAATGGGACAATCATCCAAAATTAGCAATTTTCCATGGCTATGTTAAATAACCAGAGGGTAAACCCCACGAATCCTAGAGTTGTATTCCCCATGAACAGACCCCAATGATCCCAATTTGTGGTTTACGGCACGCTTATGAAATTGATACCCTGACGACTAGACTTAGGATGATTATAGCCCCGAATTAGTGATGGGGGCTGATTCATTATTGTCGATCCCATAGTAACTCTGATAATCAGATTCATCATTGTTTTCCCCAGTAGAATTGCTGTTTTGAGTATACCCCGCCCCATCTCTGGAAAAACACAGGCGGTAAATGGCTAATAACCCAGTTTAATAAGACCCCTTTTCCTGGGACTATCTCATTCATAACTGGTCTGCAGCCGGACAAAGAATGGATCATTAAAATGCCACAAAATGCCTGTGTACCAAACATGTGGTTTCTTGGATTTGAAAGATTCATGTACATACATTATGCATATATACATACTTGTGAGTCATAGCCCCATACTAAGCTGTTGCCATGAAGAAG
This sequence comes from Symbiodinium sp. clade C Y103, assembly GCA_003297045.1. Classification (NCBI taxonomy): domain Eukaryota; class Dinophyceae; order Suessiales; family Symbiodiniaceae; genus Cladocopium; species Cladocopium sp. clade C. Next base: position 70,033 of record BGPT01001284.1, read on the forward strand.
TTGGTTTTTATGCCACTATCCTCCTGATTGTTGGTCAATAAATATGTGATATATCATATCACCCAGAACATCCTTTAGAAAACATGAAGCTCATTTCTTTTGCATGTCATACACGCCTCAAATTATGGGAACTTTAGGTTTGAGATCGGTGAGGCCAACAAAAGATTAATAGACCCCGGTTGGCTTCCTTCAAAATTCTGATCTCATTTATGCTACCAAACTGCACAGCCCAGGGATTGATTTAAAAAAAAACAGATTGACATTATACGTCGTATAATGTCAATCTGGGAAATTATACTTCTACGTTGTGTTGATTTGCTCAAGAACTCCCGAACATAAAAACAACATATATTCATATATACTCCATATAGATTCCCAAAAGAGTGGATTTCCCATTGGGAAAACAAAAAGATCATGTTCAGCAAATCCAGGTTGTCCTTTCAGTGGCTCGCTATGCTCGCCAGGGAACCAGTTTCAGCCAGCTTGCCAACTGCGGCGCTGCTCCCGCCTAGCCCCAAGAGAAATACAGTTTCATCTCCCTGCTCAGAAAATGGACATAAATTTGGGTAAATTGCAATTTTCCACTAACCTGAAATCAGGCTCGATTCGATTCACTTCGCACGAGAGCCACCCCCCCGGCAATGCCCAAGGAGTGACTCTTTGTCCTGCTCAGAGCATGTCCTTTGATGCAGTGAAACACTTGCTACCTACCTGCACATTGCCCCAAATTCGAAGCACGAAACTTCCTAACGTAAATCATTCGCAACTTTGCATGTTCTTGCCGATATTGCCACGTTCCAGAAAATTGGACACGTTCCTCAAGATTTGTGTTGATCAATGGCGTCTGCTGAAAAGGAGAATCAGAATTTGCAATCAATCGCTGAATTTCCTGAGAAACTTGATCTGAATTGGGCAGGTGTGGTCTAACACGCAAACCCTGCACATGTATCTTGGCTCCCTGATGATACAAGCATGATACTTTCGCACGCTGAAACTTGAACAGAACAGGTTGTGGGGACCCGGGTCATTTTGGAACACACGATAAGGATCATTTTGGAACACACGAGGAAGTACCCGTTAAAGATCATTTTGGAACACAGAAGGAGCCCGATNATCATAGCATGCACCTTGCACAACTGTATATGTTGTAGCACCAAAAGAGATGACAAATCCGCAGTTCCACATAAATCGTGGCATCCAGTTCAGATAGTGCAAAGTCATGCACTTCCATACCCCCTTTTGCCGCGATTTCCAAATGACCAGCTCGTCAAAGNACATAAATCGTGGCATCCAGTTCAGATAGTGCAAAGTCATGCACTTCCATACCCCCTTTTGCCGCGATTTCCAAATGACCAGCTCGTCAAAGTCAAGGACGTAGCATATGTATCTTACCAAGTCATCCAGAAGATATGCACAAAGCCACAAATTCCAGATGTCACCAAATACCTGTGTACGTGAATTAAATTGTAAAAACCGTGGCCTCATACTGAATCTCATGCAGTTGTCCACATCCAGCTCATTGCACAACCGTTGAATTGCATTCCAGCATCATCCATAAGATTTAAATCCAGCACTGCAGTCCAACCATCCATGCAACGAAGAAAACACTGTGGCCCAACATGCATTTATCACAAGCCAGAGTCATGCAACCATCTTTCCACCAATCCCAGCTCACTGACCTTCAGGCTCGGCAAATTCCCTTCTGTAAGTTTTGCCGGCGTCGAGGAAAGCATCCATGCGCACATGCAAGCACCAAGCTGCTAAGTCAGGTGCCTGTGAGCGCGGACACGCGGTCACCATCTTGCGATACTTCCCAATGAGCTTCTTGGCGTACTTGGCCGCATCAGGGTCCCGACGGAAGACCATCTTCGTGAATTCAAGAAATGTGATCTTCTGAGCCCGATACTTTGGCATCGTTATGATGGTACGGCTCCAGTGTTCCGTAGACTGGACCCATGCGGGCTTTGGGATTGCCAAATCCACCTTGTCCAGATCCACACGCACATCAGAATCTTCCCAACTGGGTCCCCACTTGAACGTTGATGGGAGGCCAGCTGGATAGTTCGGAAACCATGGAGGGGAATCCTCAGTTTCGGACACCACCGAAAATTCTTCCCACTCCTCCATCAATTCAGCTCGATCAACACCATCCATGCGGCGCTTTGAGGCATCTGTCATTGCCGCCGTCTCTGCAGAGGGCTGTGAATTCCCTGCAGTGGATGTTCCTGAATTCGGCGAGACCTCAACGATGTCTGGCTCCTCAGCAATTCTGGCCACTTTGCCTCCCGCCTTTGCTTTGGCCTTTGCCTTCGAAGTCGTCCCTTTTGGCTCCACAGGCAGTTGTAAATTCTCCTGCATGCGCTGCATCTTCTCTGATCCCATAGCCGCAGCAGAAGCCTTTGGAAGGTGCTGTTCAGCAGCACTTGCACTGGAAGATCCCCGTGCCTTTGGAAAACCTGCTGAATTCGGCTGTGCAGCGGCACGCTGTGCAGCTAATTGTGCGGCCCTTGCTGCAGCTTCAGCGGCTTCTCGGCTTTGCTGTTGCACCTTTCCATAGATCTCCAAAACCGGCCTCTGACCATATCGAATTGCATTGGGATTCAATTCCAATTGTCCATCTTCAGTATACCAGGGATCATCATTGGGGTCATAGTTTGAAGTGACCCTCACAGGTGGCACCATGGGAGCAGTCTTCCATGGCCCTGTTGCAGGAGCAGCCTTGCCCATGAATTCTGCCTGTTGACGCTTGAATTCTTCAGGGTAGAAGGCCCCAGGAGGGGACCCGGGTCATTTTGGAACACACGATAAGGATCATTTTGGAACACACGAGGAAGTACCCGTTAAGGATCATTTTGGAACACAGAAGGAGTCCGAT
>BGPT01001284.1:73240-94514 GCA_003297045.1 Symbiodinium sp. clade C Y103
CATCACAGGTGATGCTACACTACTGCTATGTTCTCTTACACATCTGCACATACGTCCACACACACAAAGAAGACACCCTGATCGCCTCTTATCTTATGCGTTTCCCCGTGAACATAGACCTGGCCTGGGTTGGGGGGGGGTTGGGGGGGTGGGATGATGATGATGGATGATGATGATGAATGATGATGATGATGCTGATGATGATGATGATGATGATGATGCTGATGATGATGATGATGATGGTTGATGATGATGATGATGTTGATGATGATGATGATTATGATGATGATTTGGCCGCGTTCCAAATTGAGTAATAAAACGCGCGTTCCAAAATGAGTATTATCACGCGTTCCAAAACGACCCCTTTCCCCCCAGGAGGCGGTTGAAAAACATCTGGTGGAGCAGGGACAAATTGAGAAGGCGCACCACTGGGCCCAGGTGGAACATCAGCATGTCCAGCTGCTGACTGTGCGGCACCACTCATCTGTGAATTCTGTCCATCGGATTCGTTCGAATTCAAGTCAGGTGGCCACTCCTTGTTCATTGGAGCGTTCTTCTTTTCTTTCCTATGCACAGTCATCAACTCATTGAGCTTGCCAGCTTTGTCCACCTTGCGTAGCAACTCTCTCATCTTGTCCCATTCACCCAAGGTCATATCGGTTCCCAGCAAAGGGTCCTCAGGATTGTAGGGTCCTGGCTCTGGGTACCCTGATCCAGATCCTGAGCCGCTTGACCATCGCGACATGGCGTCAGTTGCACAGGCACTAAATTCTATGCAAACTGTTTCACACACAACCCAAGAGACCTGAACATGCAGTGAGACCTCAGTGCACTGCCAGTCGCTCTCTTTGAACAAAAAAAACATGCAAAACACAAAAATGAAGTTCACTTCCAGTCCCAAGATGTCCCCAAGTCCACATGCCACTGCAAACAAAACCATCACGGTGCTTGACATCATTGCAGTGTTCCACATGTCCGCAACCAAACTGACATCTTGCAAAAAACATGAATCACAAGACTGACATCACATCAACTGCCGTTTCTGTTTGGTGTTTCGTTTGTACAGTCTCGGCCAGCAAATCACTTGCAAACAAAAAAACTGGTTGAAATAACATGCAAGTTTGAAATAAGCACACGCAGGTTTGAAATAAACTTTGTTGCAAACCTACCATGCAAAATGAAAAGTCCAGTGCCCCCTTTCAAACTGTTCACAAAGAAGCACCTACCACAGTCCGCCTGCCACAAATACATCCGTTTTCGTTGAAAACATGCACATGCAGCAAACCAACCACAAAAAACAAATTCATGCAGCCATGCTCTCTCAGCTGTTTCACTTCACGGGTTCTTCCTGGCATTTCTTACTGCTGCCAAAATGGCTTTTGCCAGTTCTTTGTTATATGCACCCGTCTTCGTCCAATTGACTTCTTGCATCCCAGCATGGCGTTCACAATTGCATGAACCAAACTTGCGTGTTAAAACGTTGCAAAACCCAGCCGATGCACTGCAAAACATCAAACATTTTCCTATCGGTAGACCGGAGTCTGCTTTCAACCCAGTCTGGCACAAAAACACTNTGCAAAACCCAGCCGATGCACTGCAAAACATCAAACATTTTCCTATCGGTAGACCGGAGTCTGCTTTCAACCCAGTCTGGCACAAAAACACTTCGGCAGTGTGTTTCAAACCACATTGTTGCAAAACCAAATTTGTTTCATCACGTTTCCAAATGTTGTTGTTTCTCGGAAGCTCGAACGACCTAGAGTTCCCAAGCATCAAATACTTGGTCACATTATCCATGATCGGTTTCCATGCACGATCCACTTCAGATTCCTTGCCCTCGGAGAAATTTTTCGGTGGAGAACCGGAGCTACATGGAGTGGAAGCATGCGCATGCACCCACTTGTACCCCAGCTCTTGTTGCACCTTGACAAAATCCTTCACCTTGCACATCTCAGGCATCTTCATCCTCTTTACGATACCTACATACGGGATCCTTGCAACATGGCATGCTTTCCTCAATTCCGACTCAGTCCCGCAGCAAACCTCAACGAAGGCTATGTCTTGTTTCTTACCCACCATGTCATTCACCAAAAGCACATCTCGAATCTGTTGCAAATCCATCCTAGGAACCTCAGGTTTCTCAAATTCTAAACTTGTCCTATGCCTCTGAAAATCCTTGGTCGGCAAACACTTGGTGAACAAATCAGCCACATTCTGAATTCCTGCACGATGTTCGATCAACAGCTCTTCGTTTGCAATCTTCATCTTCATCCATGACATCCTAATTTCAACATGTCTGCTACGTTTCGGGATGTCTTGCCCTACAAGCAGTTGCAAAGCAGATGAACTATCTGATTCCAACAAGATCTTTGGGATATCCTTGGCTCTCATTTCCCCCAAACCTGTGTAGACCCTGTGACAGAAAGTGCTGAATGCCACAGACTCCTGAGCAACCATTTGCAAAGCATAGAGCTCGGCCTCGCAGGAAGAGAGAGAAACAGATTGCTGCTGTCTCGCCAAAGATCGAACCAGAGCACCTTCACAAAACACAACACCACCACTAATCCCCTTGCGCTGGTTGAAGCGGTATGGGGCGAAGGAGGCGTCCGAAAACGAGTGCAAGACACAATGCCTCGCTGCTCCAGTCATCAGATGTTNCTGACTTCCGATCAAACTCAGGTACAACTTGAGATCGTGCCGGCTTTGTGCCATCCACAAGAGTTTTCCAAGAGCACGCCGAAACCTTGAATAGGCAGATGCAGTTAATTCCTTCTGGGCATTCTTGTCCTCCATCGCCTTGTCCAAGATCCCAGCCACATCTGGCACAGTTGCACAGCCCTTCGCAATGTTGAATTCAAGGAAGGTCGTGTCCAAAAACTTCGGATCGACACCCATCGTGATGGAATTGTCCTCGGTTCCTCTGCAAATCACTCGACCAATGAAAGCCAAACTCCCTCCACCTTCAGACGCTGGCAGGATCAAACCTGTCTGCTTGAGCGGCACGGCCTTTCCAATGGCCCTTTCAACCAAGTCCTCAGCCTTACTGGATTGGCAACATAAGAGGAGGTCGTCGACATAAGCAACTAGCAGAGCTGTTTCACCACCAACCTTACCTTGATAAATGCATGGCTCAATCTCATCTGACAGAATGTCCAACAGACTTGATACTCTCACTCAACAAGTTCAACCAGTGTAGTGACGCATCCCTCAAACCATTCAAGGCTTTATATAGCCACAAGTAAGCTTGCGAACCATCAGGAAGAGACACAGAAAGCGGGAGTTTCAACACAATCACCAAACCAAATGGGAGAGGAGAGTGCATAAAGGCANCCACAAGTAAGCTTGCGAACCATCAGGAAGAGACACAGAAAGCGGGAGTTTCAACACAATCACCAAACCAAATGGGAGAGGAGAGTGCATAAAGGCATGTGAAACATCAAGTCCTTTCAACCGGAGTCCTCGTTGTGCAGCCAGAGCCAAAACAAAGTGGAGACCCTCGATACTCGGTGTCGGACTGCTGATCCCCAACTTACGGGCGGAGGTGCCCTTGTTCAAGTCTTTGGCCACAATGCGGACTCTCACACGCTCTTCACTCTTGTATGCTGAAACCCACCTACTTGCAATTACACGCATGTTAGGANCTTTGGCCACAATGCGGACTCTCACACGCTCTTCACTCTTGTATGCTGAAACCCACCTACTTGCAATTACACGCATGTTAGGATTCTTTGCTTTCAATGTATCCAACTCAGCTTGACCAATCACCTTACCAGCACCGCATTTCTGAAGGTTAGCAATTTCTTCTTTCATTCCCTCAAAACCAAGATCCGCATCCAACTGCATGAGTGAGCTATCATCGATAACTTCGTCAGGCTTCCACAACAAGATGTCAGAACCACCCAGTTTCAGCTTGGCACAAGTGTGTTTCTTATCTTGTGTGAATTTGATCGAATTCAACTCAGCATCATACAGGTCCGGTCCGGTCACTGCGGTCCTCTCAGGTCCCTGTTCAACCAACCATTCAACTGGTCCCACTGAATCACAAGCATTGTCAGCCAAAAACAAATCTGAGGTCATAGGTCGCGCGGAGGCACGCTCCTCATCCATCTGAGCCTCAAGATCTTCCACACTCTGCTCAGCCTCACGTTTCACACCTTGATCCTCACCTGAACCCTCCACACGCATCTCAACCTCACCCGAACCTGCGCCAGCCGGAGCCGGGGTGTCATCGATCTCCATATCTTCAAATTGAACACTCATCCTCGCCCTTAGCTCAGGAACACCTTCAGGTACCTCATGCAAATAACATTCTTCTCTGCTTTAAATGCAGCACGTTTCCTCTTACATTCTGCGTTATGCCTGATACCTGGTGCAAACATCCCTGAATCAGTTGCCGCTGCACCGGAGTCCAAGAGCCACCAGTACTGACAGTCACTGCCCATCATGATCTCTGGTCACATGAGAAACGGTATCTTCGAAATTCAAAAACGTCGGTGTTGCAAACTTTTAAAGATGAATTCGTTCTCCTGCAGTTGAAACCAAACCTTCAGTCAGCTCACCAGCACCCAAAAATCCCGAGCCCTACAAACCCAAGGATGTTGTACCAGCAAAAGGGGTTTCATGCAGAGATGTTGACGCAGTGCTGTTGCTGCCTTGCTGTGCAATTTGTGGTTCAAAGCACCCTGTTTCAAGCAACCCACACAGCAAATTCGAATCCTGACTGCATGCAGAGTCATGTATCCAACCAAAATCCAAATTCCACAGCTGACAGTTGGCTTCTACAAAACCTCAGGTTCCTCACAAAACTCAGGCGCATGCAAAAACGAAAGATTCCAAACATGAAAAAAGGTGTTCTATGACTGTTTCCTCAGTTGACATCGTTCCAAGTTTCGTCCAAATTCCTGTCCAAGTTCACTGCAGTTGACACACGTGCAAAACATCCTGTTGTTCTCCATGCACTGCAACCCTGCAACGGAAACTTCAAGAAACGATTCTGTCATTGAAACATGCTCAACTTCTGCAAATGCAGCTTCGTTCAAAAACAAGCCAGTCTGAAATCCTGAGAAAACATCAGCAATGAGTGGACTCAAAATGAGAGATTGCACACCCTGGGTGTTCGAACCCCTGTGTTCCGCATTTGGCATTTGATGAATTCTCAGCTGGCCACTGCCAACTCTCATCATTCTGTTCTCCGCAGGTTTCTCCCCAACTGTTGTCCCAATTCTCATCGTAACCTTCCCAGGTTTGTGACACATACATCCATGACTGGTCATCCCACCCAGAGCCTTCGGACTCGTACCACATGTCTGTGCCATCCGCTTCAGCATCGCATCCTACTTCATTCATCTTGCCTTTCTTCCCAAAACCTTTGCCTTTTCCTTTCTTTCCTTTCGTCTTTCCCTTTCCTTTGATGACTTCTTGCCATCACCTTTGCCTTTCTTTCGGTCAGGGCAATTGACTGAAATGTGCCCACACTTGTTGCACTTGTAGCATTTGAGAAGTCGGCATCACATGCATTCGTCCCATGCTTCCTGCTGCCACACGTTCCGCACTTGTGGGTCCCTACAGCATCCAAATTCCAGTTTCCATCCCATCACTTGCAGACATATCATAGTGCGCCGCATGCTCATCATGCACTTCCACTTTAATACAAATTCTTCTTGGGGTGAAATTCAGCGAGGACAAGGTTCTCACAGCCACGAAGTCAGCCTCTGCCACATGCAAACCTGTTGAATCAATCTTCGCAGACAAAGTTCCCAGCAACTTGGTGTATCTTGCCATCTCAAAATCAATCCTACGTTCACTGCCACAGAGCCACTAAGGTTGATTCTCTCACTGAATGCATTGATCAACGTCAAAGCACGTGGATGCTCCCAAATAGTCGTCAGTCCATGCCAATGCAAAAGATCAGGCCAGCGGCATGCATGCTCAATTTCAGAGCCAAACTCAAGAGATGTCTGCATTATCCAGGCCACCAGGTTCAGATTTCCATACAAAATGTGAGATTTCCATACAAAATGTCAGATTCGTGAGATTTCCATCAAAATGTGAGATTTCCATACAAAATGTCACCAGAAAAAATTGAGATTTCCATACAGAATGTGAGATTTCCTTACAAAGTGTGAAATATACAAAATGTGATCATACAAAATGTCAAATTTCCATACAAAATGTGATTTTTTTGTCCATAATCAAAGACATTTTGAATCCAATTTCGTCCATTGAAAATGAAGCCGGATTGGGCCTCATGTAGTCCACTTGTTCACCTCAGGCACCAGGATTGTTCCAACTTCTCAGAGCAAAAACATCACCTACGAATTCCCTACTAGATCCTGGCACATGCATTGGGTCCAAACCTTGTGGAAAAACACCAGGCGACCTCTGACCAAACATTTCAGGCAACCCTCTCGACTGCACCACCTGTTCACCCAAAACCTGTCGTAACCGTGCCAATTGGTTTACATCCAGTTCATCCATCACCCTCAACACGTCATTGAACCTCTGGCTTTGCGGCGTCACACCTCCAACAGTTGGTCCCATGCAATCTCCAGTTTGCCCTTGTCCTCCTGACCTTGGCCTTAACCTGGATTTCCAACGCATTGACCTGTACCTGGCATGCTTGTTTGTTGACCCGCACTCAAACTTCCAAACCCTGGTTCATAACTTCGACCCATGTTAGATTGAACATTTCCAAAACCACCTTGGCAACCTTGAAACCCTTGACATGCACTTGCAGTTGAACCTCCACAACCGCATCCAGCACAACCTTGGGAAAAACCCTTGACCAAAAGCGCATTCTGAACTTGCACTTCCATCAAGACTTGGAAATTCATTCTTTCAAGTGGTTGCACTGCAGAAGTGGTGGAACTGCATTCTTTCAAGTGATTGCACTGGATTTGACAACCGGCACCTCATACATGTTCCCATAATTTCGAGGATCTATATTTCAATTTTGAGTTGTTTTTGTTCATGTTTCATTCTATTGACTAGTGACACAGGCCCTGTGCCAGCGTGCGCTACTTCCGAGCAAAAAACCATAATTTCGAGGATCTATCAAGCTACCTCTCATCGGTCCATAACCCAAAATTCATCGGCGACATGTGTGGTCCGCTGCTTCGATGTTCGCTGCTGTCCCTTGCTGTGCTTGCAGTGAATTCATTCCTGGCGCGCTTCCTTGGTTAGTTCCTACTCCTCCCTGGATCATCATCACGTCTAGCAGCTACGCGTGGAGCACAAATCGCTCCGCTACATGCGAAAATCCAACAGGAACTTACAACCACTAGCCGCGCTTGCGCTGTTTACGCTTGGGCCCTAACGCTCTGCGTCGCGAACGCAAACCCTGGGGTCAGCCGCCACCGCGTCGAGTGTATAAAACAAAAGACTCACAAGAACGACTTCACTGCAAGCACAGGTTTCTTTCACACAAACGGAAAGTCGTAAGTTGTTTCAGCTATGTTAGCTGCTGTGCACATGCAAAGCTCTTCGAGTTTACAAGGGCTACAAATACTTCCCTTGCTTAGAGTGCTTTTGGGCATGGAACACTGGGTATGGAAGTGCATGACTTTCCACTATCTGAACTGGATGCCACGATTTATGTGGAACTGCGGATTTGTCATCTCTTTTGGTGCTACAACATATACAGTTGTGCAAGGTGCATGCTATGATNGGAACTGCGGATTTGTCATCTCTTTTGGTGCTACAACATATACAGTTGTGCAAGGTGCATGCTATGATGCAGAATGCTGTGGTGAAAGTGGGTTTTGAGCAAAGATGTGGATGTTTTGTTTTTGCAAACCTGCGTTTTCGAGGATGAGTTTGTGGAAGTTGTCAACAACTGTTGAGGTATGATTTGTGGAAAACAACTTTTTCGGAAATGCTGCGTTTTCAACTTGCTTTCGCTCAACTCAGTTGTTTTCACTGCATGTGCTTTGTGAACAACTTTGCATGTGCATCGGTTTGATGCATGTGAATGTGGGGAGATGACACTTTTTCGTTTCTGCAGACGGACTGGCTAAAGGATGTGGCAACTTGCACTTCCACATGCACCAGTTCCAACTAAGCCACCAGCTTGACCAACTGAGTAGGGATCACCAACCAAGCCCGGGGCTGATTGTGTTGTTGCTGCTTGCGCTGTGTTCCCTGCCACATTTGTCGTAGTACCTGGCGCAGTACCTGTTACACCTATAGTCATCGCAGCTCCTGTTTCTCCTCCACCTTCCATCTTGTTCATCATGGGCGATCCTGGTTCTCCCAGTTGCAGTGAATTCATTCCTACCGCGCTGTTTTGGTTTGCTGGTTCTTGTCCCTGGACACAACTTGCAGGCATCATCGCGTCTACTTACTCTGCGCGTGGAGCACAAACCGCTCCGCTACCATGCGAAAATCCAACTAGACCTTACAACCACTAGCCGCGTAGGCGCTCGCTCGCGTGGGCCCTAGCGCTTACTCAGACCGGACCGCATCGTGCACCATGGCTCTGCCAAGTGCAATTTGGGGACATTCCCACTTGACACTTGCAGTTGCTCAAAAATTCAACTTGCCAGGAAAAATACAACTCGAGGAACAAGAAAACAGGAGCAGAGCCACAGCGACGCAAACAAACCATTGATAGAGAGCGGGGGATTACAGTTGCTTAGGGATTGTCAACCGAGTCTTCAAGTTGCCTGACAAATCGTGGTGTCAATTTGCATCGTGAGGTTCAGCGTGCGGAAAAAGATAATTGCTGAATCTTTCCCACCACATGTGAACCTTGTAGCAGACCCAGTCGAAAATCCAGAAGCTCGCCATGAGCCACTTCCATTCCTCGACGGCGCCACCTTTTAGTTGCCTAGCCCCGGCCTTGGAAAGTCAGCGCCGGTTATGGCATGTGTGTGGCTGACATGTGAACCTTGCAATCGCAAGACTGTGACGTGACAGTTTTCTGTACTGGCTGTGAAAAAGGGTGCGAGTGAGTGACCATCAAGTGAAGCTGTCGAGTTTATTCCAACGATTTCTTTTAGCGCACGTTTGCTTTTGGTTTGGTGTTTTTCGTCTGGTTTGCTTTGTAACTCGGAAGTATGCACTTCTAAACTTTGATCAAGGGCTGACGGCCTAGGAAATGTATTTGGGCACAAAGCCCCTTGGTGGTCAACGTGTCCAGTTGCTTGTACATGAGCTTTGCATAGCATATGGTGATGGTTCTGGATTGGTAGGTCAACATGAGTTTGATGAGCAGCGTGCCAAACATGGTAATGGGAAGCAAGTTGCAAAACTGGCGAAGTCAATTGCTGAAATCCTTTTAGTTTCGGGCCTTGGGTCAAGCTCTCTTCGGCAATGCTTTCAGATTCCGAGATGTGTTTCCGAGCCCAATACAATTGTTCAAGGAGAAGCTTCTTGGATGTCAGTTTTTGCAATGCTTTTCATGCTGATTTTGATTGGCTTCACGATGTACATGTTCAAGAGGGTGAAGGATCTGATTGAAAGCTTTGACAAGCCTTACACCGATATTGCAGTCCTGGAAAGCCTTGCTGAGAAGTTAGACAAGGAGAACAAAGGGCTGACTATTGAGGTGAATGGTCTCCAGGAGCGTTTCTGTAGGGTTCCACAAGCCCACAACGAATTGGAGGGCCAGGATGAAATGCTTTCAGTTTCTTTGGACGGCGTGCACTATGGCTTGATCATGCTGGGAGGCTACAATGTACTCTGAGTTGATTCCAGCACAGAGGCAGCACATGTATTCTGTTGAGAGGGTCAACCTCATTGCTGCGCGCACGATGGGTTCAAACAGGTATATGGCCACGGTGTTGCACCAGAATCGAGGTTGTGGTCATGGGGAAGATACAGATGTTCCTGTGGCTGCCCCAGCTGGTGGAGTTTCCTCACAGGAGGGAGAAGATGCTGAGAATGAATTTCCAGTTGAGGCGGATGGTGAAGTTTCCCTTGCAGAGTTAGCGACATCACGCGTGTGCACGAGACCCTCCGCAATGAGCTCAACAGTGCTTTGATGCGTGAACAGTGGAGCCAGGCAGAACAGATTCAGCAGTGTATCATGGTGTATCATGATGATTTTGGACCAGATGAATGGAGCTCAGTGAATCCCCAGGGAAGTGAGAGCCAGTCTGTTCCAGAGGATTGCAGACCGACTGGACCGACCAGTGACTCAGAATGCGAGCCTTGGGGAGGAGATCATAGCGGGAAGATTTCGAGACTATGCAGGTCAGCTCCGTGAACGAGCTTTTGTGGGTTGAAATTTACAATGGAATTTTTTCATTGAATGCCGTGATGGCAAACTCTGGAATTGTGGCAAGCGTCCTGTGCAGAGGCGGTGCAAAATGTGAGAGTGGAGCTGCAGAAAATCTTAGTCTTAGTGCCTGCAATTCCAAGGAGGAGTGGCAAACCTTTGCATCAGTACTCAATGGCATGCATGGCCTTCTGCACAAGGATGACACACACAAATCAGAGATTCAGTTCAAGGACATTCCATGGGACATACATGTGAAATCACATGAATCGATTGCAGGCCCGTGGTTCAAATAAAAGTGTGCGAGTGCTACTGCTCATTTTGCAAATTGTATTTGTTTTTGTGTTCCTTTGTTTTTTTTTGATTTGTTGCTTCTCTCCTCAAATGTTGTTGTTGTTGTTGTTGTTGTTGGTTGTTGTTGTTGTTGTTGTTGTTGTTGTTGTGATTGTTGTGATTGTTGTGATTGTTGTTGTTGTTGTTGTTGTTGTTGTTGTTGTTGTCGTTGTTGTCGTTGTTGTGCTTGTTGTGCTTGTTGTGCTTGTTGTGCTTGTTGTGCTTGTTGTGCTTGTTGTGCTTGTTGTGCTTGTTGTGCTTGTTGTGATGGTTGTGATGGTTGTGATGGTTGTGATGGTTGTGAAGGTTGTGATGGTTGTGATGGTTGTGATGGTTGTGATGGTTGTGATGGTTGTGATGGTTGTGATGGTTGTGATGGTTGTGATGGTTGTGATGGGTGTGATGGTTGTGATGGCTGTGATGGTTGTGATTGTTGTGATTGTTATGATTGTTGTGATTGTTGTGATTGTTGTGATTGTTATGATTGTTGTGATTGTTGTGTTTGTTGTTGTTGTTGTTGTTGTTGTTGTTGTTGTTGTTGTTGTTGTTGTTGGTGATGTTGTTGTTGTTGTTGTTGTTGTTGTTGTTGTTGTTGTTGTTGTTGGTTGTTGTTGTTGTTGTTGTTGTTGATGTTGGTTGTTGGCTGTTTGTTGTTTGTTGTATGTTGTTTGTTGTTTGTTATTTGTTGTTTGTTGTTTGTTTGTTGTTTGTTGTTTGTTGTTTGTTGTGCGTTGTTGGTTGTTTGTTGTTTGTTGTGCGTTGTTTGTTGTTTGTTTCTTTGTTTGTTTGTTTGTTCGTTCGTTTGTTTGTTTGTTTGTTTGTGGTTTGTTGTTTGTTTGTTTGTTTGTTCGTTTGTTTGTTTGTGTTTTTGTTTTTGTTTTTGTTGTTGTTTTTGTTGTTGTTGTTGTTGTTGTTGTTGTTGTTGTTGTTGTTGTTTGTTGTGCGTTGTTTGTTGTTTGTTGTTTGTTGTTTGTTTGTTTGTTTGTTTGTTTGTTTGTTGTTGTTGTTGGTTGTTGTTTCTTGGTTTTTTGTTGTTGGTTGTTGGTTGTTGTTTGTTGTTTGTTGTTTGTTGTTTGTTGTTTGTTGTTGGTTGTTTGTTGTTGGTTGTTGGTTGTCGGTTGTCGGTTGTCTGTTGTGGGTTGTCGGTTGTCGGTTGTTGGTTGTTGGTTGTTGTTTGTTGTTTGTTATTTGTTGTTTGTTGTTTGTTTGTTGTTTGTTATTTGTTGTTTGTTTGTTTGTTGTGCGTTGTTTGTTGTTTGTTGTTTGTTGTTTGTTGGTTGTTGGTTGTTTGTTTGTTTGTTGTTTGTTGTTTGATTGTTTGTTTGTTTGCTTTTTTGTTTGTTTGTTTGTTTTTGTTTTTGTTTTTGTTTTTGTTGTTGTTGTTGTTGTTGGTTGTTGTTGTTGTTGTTGTTGTTGTTGTTGTTGGTGTTGTTGTTGTTGTTGTTGTTGTGGTTGTTGATGTTGTTGTTGTTGTTGTTGTGGTTGTTGTTGTTGTTGTCGTTGTTGTCGTTGTTTTTCAATGGGTTTGTTTGGGTATGTGTTAGCTTAAGGGTCTCAGCCCAGATAAGGTTCGGTGCAGGTTTCGGTGCAGTTCCGGTGCGGGTTCCGGGAGGGTTCCGGGAGGTTCCGGAAGGTTCCGGGAGGTTTCGGTGCGGTTCTGGTGCTGGTTCCGGGCGGTTCCGGCTGGTTCCGGGAGGTTCCGGAAGCTTCCATTGTTGGTTCGAACTGGTTCCGGGAGGTTTCGGTGCGGTTCCGGTGCTGGTGCCGGAAAGTTCCGAAATGTTGCGGTGCGGTTCCGGTGCTGGTTCCGGGCGGGTTCCGGAAGAAACTGGTGTAAGTTCCGGGCTGGTTCCCGGAGAAGGTTGTGGTGTAGGTTCTGGGCTGGTTCCGCGATGTTGCGGGATGGGTTTGTGATAGTCCGGGTTGGTCTCCGGCTTTTCGGAGTTATAGAGTGGAGTCATGCAGGCTGACTGGTTCCTGAGTCAGTTCAAACATGAAATCGCGCCTGTCCCCACGGTTGAAATTTGTTTTTTCCTTTTTTTTCCGAACCAACTGCGCTGTTGGGGATACCGCCTGGGCTTATTTGGTTTGCTGGTGTTTTTTTTGGTTTGTTGCAACATTGGTAGTTGATTGGGATTAACAGTTCGCGTCATCAGGGATGTAAAGTGAAATATGTTGCCAACATCAAGTGGAAACACAGGGTACATAAAATAACAACATGTTAAACAAGGTACAATATAGATAGGAAACACAACAAAAGGAATAACAACCCAAAATGATCATGAAAAACAAATCACAACAGACGGGACCGCAATGCCAACAACAGACAGCATTTCCGTCTCTTCTTGAAGGGGTACGCTGCTTTTACTTCTGGTAAATCTTTTCCGATGGGCCGATGGGTCACAGGATCTACCTGTTGTGTCTCGCAGCATGCACTTGCCACGACATCAACACAAGAAAACAAAACAATAAGAACACAAACGTTATTTTCTTCAGGTGTGACCGTGGAGACCTTGTCGTTTTATGTTTTTTTGGTTTCGTCATGGCGTCTTGGCGGGCTGCAAGTGTGCTTTGAATCATGGAATTGAACAACCAAAGGAATATGAATGCACAGTTTGATGGCAAAATTAATTCCACATCAAACAACAAAAATTCAAAATGTTATCCCAAAACGTTGCAAACATCAGCCAAATTGCAATCCAGTTCCAGATTTCTGACAAGACCGGACATCAAATAACAACCATGAACAAAATTTGTATCCAAAAACGTACATAGCAAGGACCAACCACATGCACAGTACTGGATTCAAAATGCGAGAGCAAGAGCAGCAATCAGAGTTTCGGGTAAGGAAAATGCAAACTAGACAAATGTGTTAACAAGTGTGAACCCAAAACTGGTCAATCGGGCAAACAAAATCTAATGCTGAAGTGTCGCAATCAGTTTGCACATAATGAACGTCCAACGCAAAATTCATCCGGTAAATTTCCAATCTTACAGTCCAGAATACCGGACATGCAGTGTGCATGAAATATTGTGTCTCCAAAATTGTGGTGACATGTGCGGGTGGAACTCAACATATTTATTTTTTTGGTTGTTTGGAAGGTAGGGGATGTTAAATTTAATAGGCGGAATTTCCAGCATTGTAAGCGGTCCCTGCAGCACGTTGTCAGCATAACGACCTCTGAAACAACGGAAACAAATAACAATTGGCAAAGCAAGGGTGCAAAGAGGCAATTTAGATTTCAATGTCGTTCAACACTCTTTGGATGTGAAGAACATTTCCGCTAGTAGTATATTTCTTCGGGGATATGATCACTGATGTGTTCATGTGATTTTCTTGTACCATTTAATTTTCCCGGGTTGGCAACCCCCTGTCAGGACGCATTTCGTGGTGATCTACGTCAGCCATAGGCGCAGGAAATCTTAGACATTAGTTATCCCAACACCACCCACGAGGTTTTCCATGGTTTTTACCGAAACCAAGTGCAGGCGGAGACAGCCCGGACAAAACAACTCAAACAATTTTACCAGTATTTGCCACAGGCGACAAGAAAACAAACAATAGTCGCGAAAGATTTTCATACCTGAACATCTCCCATTTGGCCTCACACGAAGCGTCTCAACCAAGAGAAGGTGACGAGCAGCAACGCGTGGATCTAATGAATGTGATCTTGCGGAAGCACCGCGGTCGTCACATAAGCAAAAACTGTTCAAATCATATGTTCCGAAACATCATGTTCCCCAAAAAATTGCCACAGTGCGGTCCAAACCACTCGGCCAATTTTTTTTAACAAATCCATGTTTGCAACCAATTTCTTGTAAACAAGGGCTATTCAATAGCCCTACGGGATCTGAACTTTTGTTGGTCCTCGGGCTGCGTTGCTTCCAACGACATTTCTAAAGACAAAATTCATGAAAACATCCGTGAAACTTACAAAAGTGACTAAAAATGGGATGAACCATTTGACCTTTAGAATTTTGGCATGTCTGTAGTTCTCAGGGGTTGTGGGGGGGCAACCCGCTTAAATTTAAGAATTTCAGGGTTCAGAAAAAGAAATTGCTTCGGGGGTGACGTGGGCGCTACCATTACATATGGCATGCAAGTCATTGGCACCACCGATACGCAGCAGCGTGACCTCTTTCTGCATGTCGTTTCACCTCTCCATTAAACATCCCCGTATCTTCTTACGCCCAACCTGTCTCTGCTAATGTTGTGCTTTGCGTCAAAAAATATTGGAACCGAAATTAATTACGATATTTTTTGGCCAACGTTTGTGCAATAAGCAACACGGCGCATGTAAGTGGCATTTTGAAGTGAGAACGTCAACGCGTTACAATAACAAAAATGCAACCTGGACCGGGAACACCAGACCGAAGTCATGTTTACCTTTGTTGGAACAGTGTTTGTGGTTAAATGCCCTCAACCCACGCAGTGATCACCCCGGTTGGTAAACGTCGACGACAACAAATGGTGAAATTCATTGTTAGCTAAATGTTGAATGTGCGGAAACGTCGGCGGGCACAATGGAATGAAACATGCTTACAACCTAATGTTTGCTTGAACGGATTGTTTTCCAGTGGTTGTGCCTTAAAACCCGGACACGCAGCACAACCACCCAAACCCAAACACAATGTCACTGCGGTGCGAATTTCGACCTTGAAACCATGATAGTGTTCATGGGGTCAAACGTGGACAACGGATGCAAATTCTTTCATTGTATGAATGTGGAGGTTGGGGTCTTGAACGTGCCACCTATCTCGTGTTGCTAATGGGCGGTTTGGTCGAAAAAAAAATATATTACGGCACCCAAGCGTGAAAGAAAAACGAAATTGTTGGCGCGATACATTTAACGCTGTATGCCACGAAGCCGGCGGCTCCCAATTTGCCAATGACATTGCAACACACATCTGATGACAATATTATTCCTCGCATCTCGCGGCCTGAAACCCCTTCCACTACAAAAAACGGATCACCTCCATGTTAAAACCAAAGAAACGCAGAACAAAACCAATCCAAATTGGGTGGCGAAACGGATGGCGTAACATGTTGAAATTTTACAAGGTCGTTGGGCGGGTGGCAATTGTTCTGCGACGAGGTTGATTCACATTCCTGGAAAATATCGTCCGGGCAGCAACAAACTAAAGTTTGGAACGGAGCACAGCGAATGGAATGAACAAATGGGATGATGAGAAATAAACTGCAACAATGCGGCTGGATGGGGAAGCGGCTGCTTAAGAGGCGTGGCACGGTTACGGGAGTGTTTTTGACCAAAGGAAGAACAAAAGGATGAGGTAAAAAACTAACATGGCACCGCAGAAATCACCAATTTTACGCGTCGATACAGCTGTGCATGAGCAAAAAAAAATTCATTGTAAGGAGCCGACGTGGTGTCAAAACAAAAACATGTTGCGACGTGACACTTGTGCTTGTAGGTTTGCTGGCCCAATTGCGCTCTCCAGATGACATTTTGTTGCAAAGGTCCCCTTTCAATATTCCAGCGTGGAAAACCGACCATTTTTTGTGTCCCAATTCGTCTAAGGGATTGGTTTCAACACACCCGCTTTTAAACAGGAGGTTCATGGTATGCAAACGCCATCCCCCTTTTTGTTACCCTTTCCCAAATTTTGTCAATGTTTCTGAAGATGTACTGCTTTTAATCTCCTTTTAATCTCCTGTCCGGCCTTTCCTCATATCATTTGTTGTTTTTTTTTTTTCCCCCTGCGCGATTGTCAGTCTCAGCAGATGTCGATATTGAAGCTTACTTTGCGCTAGCCGGAGTATGCAAGCACACAACGAGGGGTTGAAGGTGAAATTTGGACACTTCAGAGCCAAAGGCCTGCCACTGGTTGCCCGCCCCCAACCCTGAAACCGAACCCAGGCAACTGAAGAACTTTAGCAATACCTAACATTCCTATGCAACCACGATAGTGATTCATTGGGCCGGGGGAAGACACGGATTTCAGTCAGTGCAAGCAAAAAATAGACCAGAACAAAACGCGGCCCACAGGGGTAAAATAGAAAAATTGCCAGCAACCACCATGTGGGAGTGGGTGTTGGTAAAACAAAGGAGTTGTCTAATCGCACTTTGTCCTACACTACCCAAACCAAATGTGCAGAGATGACCATGTGGGAGTGGGTGTTGGTAAAACAAAGGAGTTGTCTAATCGCACTTTGTCCTACACTACCCAAACCAAATGTGCAGAGATGAATTATGAACAGCCGGAAACAAAGACAAGAACGAGAGAGCAGAATGGATAAGGAAGGAAAAACATGCGGAAACGCTCACGGGCATCTTGACAACCAGTAAGTTGTTTGACAAATCAAGGGGTTCAAAGAGTTGAGGGGGTGGTTGTGGTTATTGTCCCGGGAAACAAGGAAGCTAGAAAAACCAGTGACAGACACGCATGGGTGACATCCAAGGCCTCCGAGGACCGCAGCAAACAAGAAAGGGTGAGATGCAAAACATGCAGCAAATTGAGAAAAAATTGATTGAATTGGGCGGATGTGAGCCGAAGGACGTGCTTGTCAGGTACAAGATGTTCAAGGTCATATGGAGGATCAGGGGTAAGTTGGTGCATGTGGCGGATTTCCTGGGTGATGGACATGTCAGTTGGGTGGACAAGATAGTGGTTCATGCAGATGTCTGCGATGCCATGGGTGCCCTCCTGTCCGAGTTGGAGTAGGGCAAGTGGAAAAGAAACACCAATCATCACAGACAGTTGAGGTTTGGGGCTGCTGATGCCCGTTGCCATCAACGAATGACGTGAATCATGGTCACGAATGCTTTCACTTGCATATATTGTTGACAAAATTGGGAAGCATTCATGTTGAAGAACGTTTGGCCGATTTTGTTTCCGAGTTGAGATGTGTGCGTTTGATGTGTTCGTTACGTGTGGGACATGGAGGACTGACAGCGAAGGGATCCGGGAGACGCCATCTGGTCACAAAATTTTCCTTGCGGGTGGTGGTAATGGTCACTGCGGCATTTCCATGTCCAAGCAATTGTTGCGTCAAACTTCACATGAGATGTTCCGTGCAATCAGTGGTCGGTTGTCGTAGTTGTTGTTTGACCTTGGCGGAAAGGAACTTGCTGCCTTTGCACCTCGTTCCCTACAACATGGGCCTTTGAGGAACATGTCACGGAACAATGTAAGTTGTTACGGGTTTTACTACCCACCATTCGCCGTGATGAACGATGGTTGGTTTTGGGCGGAAACTGTAATGCATGTATTGGACCGTTGACTTTGATCCGATGCAATTTATTGGTCGATGCGGCATGGGAGAGGAATGACCGAGGTAATGCTCTAATACAATTTGGTTGGGAAGAAGGGTTGTGCATTTTGAGCCGGCAAGGGGATTTTTCGCAAATAGGCGACAGGTGGACGTGTCGTAGATCGTTTGACAGGGCCTTGGTTCAAATTGAGTTTGTCATTGGAGATGACCATTTTAACTGAATTGATAGCTGGAATGAATTTGGCCCTCCGATTGGTCTTGACGAGTTAGATATCCTTTGTCCCATCCATGGGTGAGACATTCACGGACCTCATTGAAGGGTTGGAAACAATTCACGGGTGACAACGGGTAACAAACGGCGTTTCAGGAAACCACTTCATGCTGCAAAATAATGTTTGAGCAAAAAAGTAAAGTTGGAAAAATTGAATAATCGAAAACCATTGGGTACATATATCAGATCCGAAGATTTCAACGGATTGCTTTTTGCAAACTTCTCTCCTTCATATGAGGGAAACATAGCCACAGCAACCTTACGCATCCAATATATTCAAAAATGGCGTGTAGGCAATTCAAATTCTTCCCTTTCCAACCCGTGCAAAGAAATTTTCTTTGCTAGGATTGCGTTGGCAACTTGGCGGGTGGGGGTTCCTGAGACGTGGAGATCGATGAAGGTGGCAATTGCTGGCAAGACCGTGGTGGAAACTTCGTGCCATGGGGGCCATTTAAGCGTGCACTGGGGAAATGGATGGGCTGATTGGGATATATTGGGATGAATTCCAGCCATCAGTGGAGTTAGACAATATCATATCGTTGACAAAGCGAAAGCCGGGCCCCAGAAACAGGAGAAGGGCAACGGCAAGATCACACGCAAAAGCAAAGGGGGTGATGCCTTCCAGGGAGTGCGCCGTTCGAGTTGGAGACAGCCTGTTTCACCTGCATGCAAATTTGCCTATTAGAAGTCAAGAATTTGTCACGTTTTTGTAACAAATCCTGAACTGACTACACCATTGCGGACCGCAGAAGTGCTTCAGGAACTACACATCCTGGTTTGGGATGTCATCATGCTCAGCGAAACGGGAGGCTCTTGGGGTACTGCGATTTTGAAAAGCGGGGCAGTTTACTTTCATCAACACAGCAAACAGGAGCAGCGGAGTCGCCTTTTGGGTGAACGAAAGCGAAGCTGCATGCAGTAATTACTCCTCCTGTGGTGTCAGGAGAAATCATTTAGGTGGACCTACGATATGGTGGAAGCACTCCTTGGTGCATATCAATTTACATGCCACAAATGGATACCATAACTCGATCTTTTTTTTAAAAAATGATTAATTTTATATGATACTGGCTGAACCCCTCCACCGTGGAATGTACATCGTCGTGGGCGCTAATTTCAACACGCAACTTAGGGTGAATTACGTGGCGATGCTGCAGAAGAAGTGGGTAATAGTCCTCAATCAACGTCGCAAACATGCAATTCCTAGGAGTTAAAAAACGGCTGGGCTATATTATTTCTCCGTTTCAAACGTATGTAGCGTATGCGGATGCCTGACGGCTATGTTGACGGAGACGTCGACGGAGAGGTCGGCCGTGAGGTTGACGGATTATCTGCATGCGACGGTGAGTTTGATGGCAAGGTCGACGGTGAGGTTGACGGTCCGTCAAAGTGTCCGTCAAAATTTCCGTCAAAGTGTCCGTCGAGCCAAAATAAGGCGTATTTGTCGGATAGGGAATTTATTTGTTCGAAAAAAATCGAGTCGTCCGAAATAAGTTTTATTCAATGCGTGACGGAGACTTTGACCGTCGATCTTGCTGTCAAATTCACCGTGCTGATACGGATCCGTCAAAGTCACCGTCAAGGTCACCGCCAAATGCAGCGTCAGGTTGTTGAGGTGCGGGTAACGCATACATTTCAAAGTTAGTCAAACTATATTATTCATAATTGGACCGTTGTGGCATTGGATAGTTCTCTTGCGGACCAACTTGGCCTCACCAAGCTGCACGTGGCAGTTTCAAATTCCAACGTGATAGGACAACATATAAGCAAAGGAGAACAAAACGTGGGTGGACCCCATCAAATATGCAGACGTTCCATGACAATTTGGACCAATGTATACCTCAGGAAGAAGCACTGTCAATTCGAATTTTGGAAAATATTGTTGTGCAGCCCGTGCAGCGTTTGGAGGGAGGTTGTCACGAGCGAAATTGCGAGCCTCAGTCAGCAGCATGCCATTGTAAACTCGCAATAATGCAAAATGTAAATTTTGTCTGCCATTCTTAAACATTCCTAACACCAACCCTTCGATATCTCCTCCCTTATTCGTCCGCAGTCTCGGCAAACAAGTGCGCACCTCATCCAATGTAAATGGAGTAAGGTTGTGACAAGTCTTCACTGATGTGTAAGCCAAACCTTTACGAAGTCCACGTTGGGAATGGAAAATGCCGCTCAAAAACTCTGAAAAATCATGATTTGAAGGCATTACGTCATTTTCTTGCGTGGGTCAGCGTCAAGGATCAAATCCGGATACATTCCCGAAGGAAGTTAAGATATCAGAGGTCCTTTCGTTCTGTTTCTCCCGGATTTGTTGTCGCAACGGTGTCCAAATTTGTTTCGATATTGTTTTCGCTCCAGGTTGTCTGTGCATCCTTTTCTATGACCAAATTAATGTTGCAAATATTGCTTTTCCCAACTCCAGTTTGGAAAATTGAGGGAAAAACGGTGAATTCAAAGAATTGACCGCTCACTCCATTGCAATGCATTCCTAATGCATAATGTAAAGGTGACTTTTCCCTTGATCCCATCAGGTCAAAATCGACAAATGTACAATGTACACCTTTGAATTGATCATATGCATCGCGTCCTCCGAAAAAAGTGTCCATAATGAAAAAAATGGAAAATTGGATGGAGAAACATGAGCAACGCTGTTCTTAATTTCCACCCCTTCGACTAATTGCAGAGAGAGCGCGGGACATCACAAGTGAGGACCAGATATTGAACATGATTCAACATTTGGGGTTGGGTTAGCTTGTTTGTTTAGGGTTTGTGTGAGATTCCCAGAGCGATTTCTAAAATCTTTCAGGGCTATTTCTAAAATCTTCAATCTTCTTNTTTGGGGTTGGGTTAGCTTGTTTGTTTAGGGTTTGTGTGAGATTCCCAGAGCGATTTCTAAAATCTTTCAGGGCTATTTCTAAAATCTTCAATCTTCTTCCAGAAGCTTCAAAAACACTTTCTAAAATCTCAGAACTATTTCTAAAAAAAAACTACAAATCTCAGGGCTATTTCTAAACAAATCAGGGTTATTTCCAATGTTTGCTAAAGAATTTCAACATTTTCTACAATTCAACAAGGTATNCAAATCAGGGTTATTTCCAATGTTTGCTAAAGAATTTCAACATTTTCTACAATTCAACAAGGTATGTGTCAAATTGTCATCATACTATCTCCAAATCCTGAAGAACTAGCTTGTACAAGTTTCTTGACTAGTTAAAAACTA
>BGPT01001284.1:94799-116505 GCA_003297045.1 Symbiodinium sp. clade C Y103
CGGAAATTCTTTCGACATATTTCAAAAACTGGTCTTATATTCCCGAAGCGGCGAAATATACATCACAAAACATGGCCTCCTTCCAAGCTATGTCCGAAGCCCTTGAAATTGTCATTCTTGAGACTGTTATTCACCATGCTAAGCCCTCAGTATCACAGTCACTGCCATAACCACCATCACCTTCGCCATCACCATCACCATCATCATAGGAACCCCCATCATCNACACCAGTATCATCATCTTCATCTAGCAACCGTCATCCGGAACATGTATCATCATCATCATCATCATCATCATCATCATCATCATCATCATCATCATCACCATCATCATCATCATCACCATCATCATCATCATCATCATCACCATCACCATTGCCACCATCACCACCACCAGCACCATTAATTATCACAATCATGTTCCTCATCATTATGACATTATGATTTATTATCTTCATTTTCATCAACATTTCATCTTTACTTTAGCATCAGCATCAGCATCAGCATCATCATCATCATCATCATCATCATCACCATCATCATCTTCATCATCATCATTGTCTTCGTCTTCATCATCATCATCATCATCATCACCACCATCGTCATCATCATCATCACCACCACCATCATCACCCTCATCATCACCATCATCATGACCATCGACGTCATCATTGTCATCATCGTCATCGTCATCGTCATCATCAGCATTGCCACCATCCAAATGCGTCATGCTTTCCGTGAAGAGCCGTGCGGCAGAGACTACTTTGTCCTGGTTGATTGGAAGCTGGCCAAGCCAGAGCATGCGAAGTACGTTTTTTGACCCTGCGCTGGCGGAAATTGTTGCCAGTGTTCAAGCCCCAGGGCCGTGGAGAGGTCTCTCACAGCAGAGCTTCTCAGGACCAGCAGCCCTCAGGACCAACATGACCCCTGGTCCCAGACACCCCCTAGCTACAGTCATCGGCATCGGGGCAGTGCCGGCTGATTTTCAAAGAATTCGTGTATTCNGCGCAAAGCTATTTAGAGCGATTCGGCGTTGTTTCTAGAATCCCCAGAGCATCCCAGGGCTATTTCTAAATTTCCCAGGGCTATTTCTAAATTTCCATACGTTTCCCCTTGAATTTGTGTAGCCGGCCAATCTTGGGCCTTTGCGGAGCCCCCCTGAACAAGAGAGAGCAGCAGGCCTTGAACATGTCCTATGTGGCATTGCGGGTGGCTGGGTTCCAGCCCATGCACATGCACCAGGAAGCTGTTGAGAAAAGTGACATCGCAAAAGGCAATACGCATAGCCATAGCCTTAGCTCTTTAGAAGCATCCCGGGCAGCACATCTTGCGTGTCTTAAATATGAAAAGTTGCCTTCTACATTACCCTTGTCTCTTGGTTTGTTTTTCTTTTTGGTGTTAGAGTTGGGTGTTCANTTCTACATTACCCTTGTCTCTTGGTTTGTTTTTCTTTTTGGTGTTAGAGTTGGGTGTTCATATCCATGTTCGTGTTTGCAATGTAATGTACTTAGCAACGTTTTGCTTCAATAACGTAAGCTAATCACAGCATTATGTTTTCTTATCTTGGATTTTTCTTAAAAATCTAGTATTTTAAGTTGGCCATTTTAGAAATCGCTCTGAACCGCTCGAAGCCATTTAGATCTTTNGAAATCGCTCTGAACCGCTCGGAACTATTTAGTTCTATATATAACATTTTGAAACTTAGGAACCGCTCTGAACCACACGGAACCGCTCTGAGCTATATGTTTTTTTTTTTGGTGGTGTTGAGCATAAATAGATCTAAACCGCTCTGAACCGCTCAGATCTATCATCACACAGTGTTTTTGGAATAGCTCTGAACCGCTCGGAGCCGCTTAGAGCTGNACCGCTCTGAACCGCTCAGATCTATCATCACACAGTGTTTTTGGAATAGCTCTGAACCGCTCGGAGCCGCTTAGAGCTGTCGCACATTTCCCATATATTGTTATTACTATTTTAACTTGTTTTTAACAGAACATCTTGAACTTTCTACATAACAAGTAACAACATAACAGAATAACAAAACACAAAATTAACATAGCATAACAAGGCATCGCACAACATGGTAGCAATGTAAGAATAGTTTAAANTACATAACAAGTAACAACATAACAGAATAACAAAACACAAAATTAACATAGCATAACAAGGCATCGCACAACATGGTAGCAATGTAAGAATAGTTTAAAACAAAACAAATTATCAAGTTTAGACTTCAGACGCAAGAACAGTAGGGGAACATATCAGTTCATAACATCTCGATTATAAATTCACGGTTTGTTTTCTGATAAGGGAAAATTATTTGAGTTTTAGCCATAGTTTTAAGTTCAAAGATTTAAGTCATAAGTTTAAAAAAATAAGAAAATAAATAAGTTATTACTATACTGTTGCTAAACTGCAATACTGTTATACTTAGAAAATGTACATTGTATTTACGTTTGTTCTCTGGTTTGTTTAGTTGTCAAATCCACCAGTATGTAATGTGACNTGAATATGTGCTTGTCAGGGTCCCTTCCTCATGGAAAGTTTGACAAAGGTTTTGGAACTTGCTCTTAACTTCCACATATTTCTATACATACTTGTCTGAAATTCATAAACAGCTCCAAGGAGTTTATCAATGGCTTCAAGAATTGCTTTGAATATATTATAAATAGCCTAAATAACTACCACATTTTTCTCAATATTTCCAGGGAATTCTATAAATAGCCCCAGGTGATTTTATAAATAGCTTCAACTCACTACAAACATTTTATAAATAGCCCCAGGTGATTTTATAAATAGCTTCAACNATAGCTTCAACCCACTGCAAGCATTTTATAAATAGCCCCAGGAATTGTTATAAATAGCACCATATCCTCACACACAAACAGGCTAACCCAACCTCAAATATATATATATATATATAGTTATTTATTATTACTATTACTATTATTATGATTATTCATATTGTTATTATTATTAATATTATCATTGTTATTGTTATTATTCTTATCATTATCATTGTTATTATTATTGTTATTATTGCATATATATATAATATACATAGTTATTATTATTACTATTATTATTATGATTATTCATATTGTTATTATTGTTATTCATATTACTATTGTTATTGTTATTATTCTTATCATTATTATTGCTATTATTATTGTTATTATTGCATATATATATATAATATATACATACATACATAATTCTATGTACATCTATACATATGTTTAATTATGTTTATACGTTTATACATGATGGATCCATTATGTATGGATTATGGATCATTATGGATTATCCTGGGTTTGGTTGAGGTGATTTGATGTGATTTGGCGTTTTTGTGGCTTCGGCTTTCCGTGTAGGTTTTCGCCAGCATTTGGGGAATCGGGTTGGGGAAGATGTTTCATTTGGGGAATTTATAGGGTGTATTATTTGGATAGATTCGAACGACCTTAATGTATCTTAATGTGACATCACTGGAATGATGTGAATCTTTCCAGGGGAATCATCCCCTATGATCCCTGAAATGGCGGAACAAAGTTCAGCTATTGATGTAATTATATGGCGCCACTTATAGTATGTTATATGATGGTATTCTCGCCAATTTCTCGGGATGCATTGACCAAAAATAGACCTATTCACCAACCAGTATTCTCTCCATTCTATTGGATTTACCAATCCCCAACCAGGATGGATGTACCAACCACTCAAGAGTTCTTGCATCTTTTTCTGCGTCAGGTCAGCTGCACCGTGTCGAGCGTATGTCCAGTCCATCCGAGCGCACCCGGTTACTGGGCCATTCGTGTTGGTGGAGAGATGTTGGTAAAACAATAATAAACCACCCATTTGGGAAGGGTTTATACCACCTATTTATGGTGATTTAGGGGATGGTTTATTATTGTTTTACCAACATTACTAACTACAGTAGTTAAATGTAGCTATCCTCCAGTAAATTAACATAGACCTTACCAGATAGGGGTTGGAAGATGGGTTTCCATTAGAAGTTGGTGATTTTGAGGGTCTATGTCAATTTACCAAAGGGTAAGTATAGTACTACTGATGGTTTGGTATAGTTTTTTTCACTAGCAAATCTCTTGCTATAAATGGTGATTACAAATGTATGTGACATATGAGTATTTAAAAGTGTTGGATCAGTACTGTGCTATCACTGGTAAACAGTAATTTGGTATACTGGTTAATCTGTTGCTATTAATGGGGATATCAGCTTTGGTTTCATTGAATTACCAGACGCATGTCGCTGGTTGTCTGGAGACAGCTGACTGCCCGCAAATGGAGCCAAACAACGAGCTGATTAAACATAGCCCGGTTGCTGGTTTCATATATCTTGGGACTTGTACTTATACGACTGATACTTGTACTGATACTACCTAATTTGTTGCGGATTATGACAACCCATACTAGGATATATGATATACTAGGCAGGCAAACCTATCACCCGGAGGCTCCTTTTTGGGGTCCCAGTTTCAACTAAGGTCATACCCAACCGCGTGGGTGTTTTGATGGCCCTGCCAGAGGTTGGGTCCTCCAAGTCCACGATGGAATTTGGGGTCTGAAGAGAAGATACTGAGTCCAGAAAGTACACATTTGGATAGATGTGGTCCAATTTGATTGTTTCGAGTTTCACGCCATACAGTTTGTTGGCTAACTGATCTGGCACATATTTTTGTGTGGATTTTACCCGCAAGAAATTGTTATTGTTGCAGATAGAGAAAGACTGGAAGCTGATCAAGAAAATGTGGCAGCTTTTAGAGCACCAAAGCAGCGCCATTACTTCAACAGAAGCTGGAGATATGATATAAGCAACAGCAGTGGTGATTTATGAATATGATATAATATGATATATGGTACTTTAGCCCCTGTAAGTTGGGATATAAGCCCTATAATCATAGTGAAATCTACCTACTTAGTTCACTGGAATTGGGTGGCGCTGGGCGTTGGCACCCACTTCTTGAGCCATAGCCATTGTGGTTCAGAAGCTGACCCAAGACCAACAGGAGGTGATAATTCAAGGGGGGATCTACACTCTACATCTGATAATGTCCCAGGCATTTCTCACCAGATAAGGACCCCACAGGAAGGACCCCCCAGAAACAAGTTCGTTTGTCACCCATAAATCCACCATGAATCCTACTTCGCCTGGTTACAAGTCAACTTACGTATCATTTGGGGGGCCCTTCCTTCAGTGGAGGATCATCCCACAAATCGTAACTGGTTCATGACCCTAGTTTGCCAGTCCCAGAAGGAGTTAATGCCATACCCTGGTGTATATAAATGGTTCTTTTTCACCATTGGTTACCAAACAGTTCCTAAATGGGATGATCCTCCAAGTATCCTTTCAGTTTGCGGGGATTCTGCCTTTTGGCCATCAGATGCCACTAGCTACTTGAAGACTTGGAGGGTGCGTTGTTCTGAGTGCAAAGTTATACACTATTACATAAACTTGGTGCTGGTGGTGTCATGCGGTTTCAATATTGTTTTTTTTTTTTTCAAAAGTGCATACTGATTTTTGGATGATGATCAAGCATGAACTCGTATTCCTTCATTTGCTCAAGATGCCCTTTATGCACCATAAATGAATCTATAAATATCTATAAGAAATATACGTTTGATCTTTTTTACCCAAGAGATTGAACCAGGAATTCATATGGCCCTTGCGTTCTCAAACCCCTACATCCACCAATCGGCCAGGGTGACTCGCACATCGCTATGCTGGACCTCGACCAAACGGAAATGAAGTTGATGCCCCAGCACTGGTGAAACCGTGGTTCTCCCAGCAATTTGAACCTGGCTTGAAGGCTAGAAGGTCATCCATTTAGATCGATGAATATCCGATACATCCCAAGCTGAGACTACCAAAGGGTATGTTTTTTTTTTTTCCCTTACGTGGATTTACGAAACACAATGGGAATATCATCTTGGTGGACAGTGCATCTTTGATGGGTGTACCTTTCCAGCCTCTTTTCCATCCTGATCATCCCAGATAGCTCTGAAAATCGAGAGGACTAGATCCATTGGTTAATCATGAAATCCCTGTTCATGATTAAATGGCTATAAGTATGGCTATAAGTAGAGGTATATAGAAGTATATAGAGGTATACTCCATTTTCAGAGACCCCGGATGTCCCCAGGCTGTGACGGAGCCAACCGTTCCGTCCAACTGCGCTTCGACTTCTGCGATGCATCGACGAATTCGCCGTGTGGCGACGGCGCGCCCGGCGAGGCGCCGGCCGTTGGGCTAACCCTTTCCGAACACGGGAAGGTGATCAGTTGGATCAGCCCTGATGTGCCATGGTTGGTATATGTTAAAAAAAGAATGAGTACCATCATGTACCATCTAACGTGTATCAGTTTGACTGGTTGGAATGTGGTTGATTGGTGCTTTCAAATGATGATCCTGTTGGACGATTTTGTGAAGAGGGCTGTTGAGAGTTATCAGTGATGGATCTCAATGTCAAATGGGACAGTTTATTCGGATCAAAAGTTGACGACCCACAGATTTGCTGGTCATGTGCAGGAACACACGAAAGTTTTTGGGTGCCCAGTTCTTGACTTATCCAGATGCCCTGTGGATCCCTGTGGTATCTAACATAGCTATGAACAATCACAATTTCAACAGGTAATTATATTAATCATCTATAAATGGTCCATGTTCTGCGGCAAACCTACTAGATTACCCGAGGCTATGCATGAAGCCAGAAGACCTCATCCTTCTTGGTACCTGGTGTAGTGTACATATGCATTGTACAACCCTGGGATCCAAAATACTCATAGGGGCATGGTACCAGGTATGGCTCGCTAGTCAGAGACCATCCCCAAATTCATGCCCCGGAGCATTACATATCACGGGGGGGTCCATATTACATGTTCATCTCCAATGTGGCGCCGCCACAGTTCAAGTTGGCTTAGAGTTTGATATATCTTCCATGAACCCTACTTGTGCTAAACGTAGGGAATGGGGGTTGCTGGGATGATAAACTTAATGGTTATCCAATAGGTCATTAAACCCCCATTCCCTACTAAGCACCAGTAAGCCTAGGGCACCACCATGTACCAGAGAGTATTTTGGCAGCGACCAACCAGGGCATCACAAAAGGCAGCGAGATTTTCGCTGAAGACAGCCGAAGGTCTCACTTCTCAGAAGTTTTTGAATCACACCCAGATCTTGATGGCTAAGCATGTCTTATTCTCGTTTACATATTCATGATTCATGATTCACCCACAACAGGGATGGTTGTTTGATGTTGTACGGTTGATTTAGTGTGTTTACTCGCGTGTATTCGTTGTTACCCAACTAGCCCCCAGCAAGGATGATTGTATATGGTTTTGTCTGAGAATCCCCCTTTGTTTGGACACTCTGGTGTTGGAAGATTGATTGTCGGAGGTTTGGGATTTTTGATACAGGCTGGTACAGAAACCCAATTACAAGCAAATTGATTCAGAATCCACATAAACTATAGATATCTATAGATATAATCCATTATAATCCCCATAAAACCTATAATCCATTATAATCCCCATAAAACCTATAGTTACTGTATGTCTTATTATGTTTTGTTACAAACCAAGTTAGCTAACGAACTCAGCACCCTGCGGGACCAGAAAGTGCGAGATCCACACTGACTTCGCTTTTTTGTTGTCCTCCCAACTGTTGGGAAACTGCCTGAAAATTGGTGTAACCTGAAGCCCATAAAATTGCCCTTCACATGGAGAAACTATGAGAAACTATGAGAAACTGATCATTTGCCATTAGAAATCCACTATAAATGGAGGTTTTAATGGGAACATTTTAAACCACTTAGATATCTAGGCCAATTTCACACTTGGTCAGTTGTTTGTAACCCTGATCAAAAACTACATATGACATCATATGACTATAATGGAAATTCATTTCAGGACTTACCTTAATTGGATGCATTTAGAACCTGGAAATGCGGAGCCATGATGGGTGTGTCAGGCCTCAACTCAACTCTGGCTGATTAGTCGAAAGTCCATGGATGGAATTATGGAATCTAACTCCGAATATAGGTAAGGATAGACCGATAGACCTCACGGAACTACCATTCGATGTTCGCCTCCTTCTGTTTTGTCGCAATCTTTGGGCTGACCACCCCAGTGGTCTTCGCCGATCTATGGTCATCCTAGAAGCGACCCCGTAGCATTTGAACTGCCCCAAAAAATTGTGAAATATTGGGGAACTCACTGACTCCAAATGAGAAGATTTTACAGATGAATCTTGGCCATTTTGAGATAGAACAGTCATATTCATTCCCCAAAAATCTACACATTCTGATCTATATGTATATTGCTGCGTTCCTGTTTGTTCAGAACCCATGTATTTCCATCCATTGCTGTTAGTTAAATCGTGTTAAATCATGTTAAATCCATTGAAATCCCTCATGTTTGTTGAGAATGTGTTTGGGATACCCTGTGGTAATCCAACATGGCTTGCCGGAAAATTCCCATTTAGGTCGATGATTTTCCCATGAAAAACTAATCGCCGTTGTAAGCAATCCCTAATGGCGTGGAATGACATACATTAATCCCATAAAAGATGACCATGTCACATATGTTGCGGGTATGTGGCTATGGAATATGGATTAACACCAGTTATATCTTACCTTCTCTTTGAAGACCTTCTCTTTGAAGACGAATATCCATTGACCAGCTAATTACTTCGGGTTCATCGGGTTATGTTTCTTTTTTTCCATCCATGGATCACACCCAATTGTTTGCGGCAGCTAAGCTCGCTCAGCTAAGCGCCAACAACGATGGCCACATGGAGTTTCTCCGAGTCGCTCGGTGCTCCGTGTTTTTCCATCACGTGTTTAAAACGCGTATAGGATTCAACTCCGCGGTGTAGCCGGCACTAAAGAACACTGGCTCAACCAACTTGAATATACATACGATTAAGATCTATTAAGCAATCTTGACATGGAAATATTAACTGCTGATTAGCTAAACAAACAGTTGAACATGATTCCGTGGGCAAACTCAGCGACAAAAACAATAATAGCATATATATATAATTATATATAAATAGGCTAGGTGGAAACAAATAGCCCCCTTAAAGTCCTGGGAAACGACAAAAAGCTTGCCTCCATGCCCAAGGGTTTCGATTGCTGATTGCCTTCTCGACTTCACCATGCTTCACATGCCTCTCACTTCATTGCACGTTTCTCACGATGGAACGAAATTCATATGTCAAGTAGTTAATTCACAGGTTTATGACATTTAAATTTACCACCTGCAAAGTCAAAATGCATAAAGTATATACCCCATTATACCCCCATGCCCGTGATGACCATGTCCTTTGGAAGCTCGAATCGAATTTTCCTGGTCACTGGTTGGATGCCAGTGCCGGAACTGCTGCGCAGCAGCTGCGGCCATGTGGCGGTTGGATCAGTCTTCTAATTCGGCGCGTTTGAAAGGGACTGGAGAAGCTGCAGTCTTCATGGGACGAGCGAAAGGGACTCTGAATTGAGAAAGGCCCCATGAAATGCCAGGAAAAAAACATGAGATATGCCTAAATCATCCTAAATCTCCAGAAATTGGTTGGCAGTTGTTTGGGTTTCTATTGACTGTTCAGAATTCCGGGATGATATGAAGCCAAGTGTTTGATAGCGTTGAAACCAGTGACCTTTTCTTTGTTTGGGGCTGTAAATAGTGTATGCCAAGCCTACATCATTTTCGGCACCCACGTGGGGATTGAACCAAAAACGAAGCTTCTGAGTATTGGAACTTTGATGGTGAATATGACGAGTCAGCAATGGATGCGCTTTCGATTCTCATATTAGAACTTATTACAACAAAGGCCGAAAGGATATCAGAGAAAGGGATGACTTTTGTGAGAGGTGTTTGATAGGTGTGTCCGTTTCAGTGTGGTAAGCTTGATCACGTTTCACGAAGGCTGGAGAACTCCCGCCATTGGCGTTACTCCAGGAACCCTGCAATTAACTTTTCTGTCGCCGGCATGTTTTGTGGCATGTTATGTTCGAAAAAGGACCCGAGATTCTGCGCCACGGCGTGACATCCTGCCTTGGTGGCTCATCCCCATGGGTTACACCAACCTATCACTGGACATTGCCCCTGGCCTCCAAAAAAATCGCTAGTGCTACGCAAACCTGACTGCAAATCACGTAACAATCGCAGTTGGATCGTATAGGAACAAGGGAAACGCCCAGTTTGGAAATGGTCAAAGAAACATCAGCCATGACTTCGAGTTCAACGGCAAAATTTGAAAACCACGGATTCAACCTGCGACTGGCAAAAGGCTGGTGTGTTACCCACAGAAATGGAATGCAAAAGAATTAATAAGAGAATTTGACAAGATCAGGTAGAATGTTCAACATGAACGTTTGACAACAGAAACATATGTTTGGACGGAGCGTGACGGAGTCAACAGTGACTTTATAGATCACGAAGCGCCACGAGTAGCGCACCGATGACACAGTGGGTTGCATCACCTGCTTGAAGAGGATACTGCATGCAACTCATCATAGCCTAAAAAAAATACCTCTTAACCAACCAGCACAATCGGATGGAAACATGTGGTATAGTTATTTTTTGTCTTAAACCGTATGAGTTCAACATGAGCAACATGTGGTAATTTGGCCTTTCATCCACAACATCCAGTGGCTGAGACGTGTGCGCGTGTGTGTGTGTGTGCGTTTGTGTGTTTGACATGTGTATCGGTTGCTGAATGATTAGCAAATGTGTATAGCTACGGGGTATTGAAGCATTATTGAAGTTATTCTATTCTAAACATGAATACATGGGATCTTATGATTATTGAATGATTGGATGTGTATTTTATGTGGTTTTCTCTAAGTCTATAGATGATGCTGGATGGGGTTCCAAGTTGGGGCTGCCCGGCCCAAGTCACGTACGCATCATCGAATCATCATCCCCACAGACTGGTTGCAACAACGCGGAATCGTATGCGGAAAGGAACGAACTTGGCCGGAGCTCCAAAACAGGTTCCCAAAACAACCACTCTGTTGCTGACGGAACAAGCCCCACCGGATGCCAGAAGTGGGCATGCAGCATCCATGACCAACGATTCTTGAAGAGGAGTCAGCAACAAGCGAAATTCCACGCAAAGGCCATGATACAAACCGTGGCTAGACCTGCGACTTGACACTGCGTTTCGTAAATTTCAGTAAAACAAAGACAAGCAACGGCAAACAGTTTCATGTCGAAGGGAGCGCTCTAGTTTGACATAGTTTAACCTCGTTGAAGTGTGTTGAAGTCACATTTTGAAGCTCATGTCATTTAGTCTGGTCGACTCCTTCTACCTGCCATGGTTCTGTGCTTTTCGCGATGAAGAACTGCAATTTTGGTTAGCATGTGCAGATCATCTAGTCTGTGCATGGGTAAAGACAACAGTAGCTAGTCCTCCTAGCAGTTTCTTGCAAGTATCCACCAGCAACATCCACCAACATGTTGTTCATTGTTTTCCACAATTCAAAGCCGCAAAATTCAACTCAGCACAAGGCAGCATGAAATAGATCATAGTGTGATTCCAATCTGAACGAATTTGAACCAAGATCAATCATAGCAGGTACTGTAAAAACAGTAGCTAACAACAACACACAATAAGTTAACTCACATACATTATGATGAAAGGAAACCTTCCCTCCTGTCGGGTTGAAAACAAGTTCGCCAGCAACGGGATGCCACAAAAGTGCATTTCAGCCCGCCTATCTGCTCTGATTCGGATGTTCTTGATTTTATGCCAACGGTTTTTTTTATTAACCAGCATTAACACGTTCTAAATATCAACCGTTGAGGGTTTGCTTTTAGTGGGCACTTGTGGGGGACATGGTGGCATGGGGACATGGAGCAAAACCCAAAGGCATTTCGCAGGCACAAGGGAACCGCTTCCGCAGGCACAAACAAAGCAGTAGTCAGTAGACAACATATGTTGTTTTTTATGTTTTTTTACACAAAGTTTGTGGTTTGTGTTTGGAGGTGTTTTGCCTGTTCAACTAGTTTCTCTTTGTACTAGACGATGGATCGCCTTTTTCTTATTCGGCCTGTTTGTTTGCGCTGTTTTTGCCCGCTCGACTGATCCTGCAGGACTCTTGGACAGTTTTCACCGGCAACCTCTTGATCTCTTGTAGCGGAATTTTGTGGGTTGTGTTGGTGGACTTGTTGTTTGGCATCATTAGGGTCACGTTCCAACTTCATGTTTGCTTTCCTTCAAGCGGTGGACATGCGCATGATTTTTCTGAAGTGAATGGAATCCCGAGTCAAATTCAGGTGGCTAGCATAGAAGGAAGCACGCACGCATCAATGCCCATTCACACGTTCAAGATCTTTTATGCAAGTGTGTTTCTTATTTTTGTCTTATGTATTACGGACCAACTTTCGGCACAGGCGAGTGCGAACACAAGTAATTAAGCATTTCTTTTCATTTGCTTTGTCATTGTGTTGTCAACAGGACCATGTATGTGCGCCTTATCTTATCAAACACCTTCCAAGTGTAGGGGTAACCGCCAACGCTTGTTTTGATTTGTTTTTTGCAAGACTTGCCGCACACACCCAAACCACCCACCCACCCACCCACCTAATACCCGCCCACTCATCCGCCCACTCACCGCCCACTCCACTCCACCCCACCCACCCACCTCACTCCACCTCACACCACCTCACTCCACCTCACTCCACCTCAACCCACCAGCCCACCCACCCACTTACACGCCAGTCACCGCCAGCTTCATTGCCATTTTCCCTCTGTACGAAAACTGTTTGGCGCGTCTTCGGCCCGGACTTTTTGGCGATTTTGCCAGCTCTCTGGGACCCTGGCCGCACCCAATGCCAGAAGATGCCAGAAATTGCAAATCGAATGAAACAATATTTGCCGGAAAGAAATCCAAGGCGAATGCCAGATTAAATGCCAGATTGAATCCGGTAGTAGTATGCTTGCATGTAACTAGGTTTCGTGATTGACATATGCGGAGGCTGAAAATCACGCAGGAGAAAAAAACAATATGCCATAAATAACAAGTCAAACAAAATTGCAAGAAAATATCGGATAGAACGTCGGAGATCATGTCAGATAGAATGCCAATTAAAATTTCAAAACATATATCCGGAAAAAAAATGTCAAAACAAGATAACAAGGACCGTCGCACCCCTGCGGTTTTGATTTCATTGTGCAAAAACACTTCACGTTTGCTAGTTTTTACATGATGTATTTGCATGGTTTCCATTTTGTCATGTTGTCGCGTAATTGTCACTTTGCCGAGTTGTGTCTGAAAATTCTGAGGCAGAGTCCGGTGAGATTGGACAATTTGCTAAAACTAAAATAATTTCAAGTTGCACCAACAGCGATCAATTTGCTGCGTACCAGTTGTAGTTTGGCCCCGAACCACGCAGCATCCCCTGTGCGTGCAAGAACAAAGGAGGATCTCACAAGGTCACGTGAGTATCACAACGTAGCATCCAGTGTGCACGTGGAAGTGCAACAAAAAAAATCATAACGTAGGATACAAGAACAAGAGAAGACCTCACAACGTGGCACTCTGTGTGTGTGTGTGCAATTACAAAAGAAGGTCTTGCAATGTGGCATTCAGAACAGGATGAACATGCAGGAAAACCTCTCACAGGGTTGCATCTCGTGCGTGCGCAAATGCAAAAAAAAATGTTTCGAGTGATCCCCAGCATGACACTTTAGTTGTCATATAGTGTGATACAGATTTTGACATTATTTCTGGCACAACTTTCTGGCAGGGAAGAGGAGGAGAGGACAACTTTGATGAAATCTTCAGAGTTGTCCTCTCCTCCTCTTCCTCCTGGCATTCTATCCGACATTCTATCTGATGTTCTTTCTGGCATTCTATCTGACATTTTTTCTGACATTCTATCTGGCATTCTATCTCGCATTCTTTCTGGCATTCTATTTGGCATTCTATCTGGCATTCTTTCTGGCATTCTATCTGGCATTCTATCTGGCATTCTATCTGGCATTCTTTCTGGCATTCTATGTGGCATTCTTTCTGGCATTCTATTTGGCAATCTATCTGGCATTCTGTCTGGCATTCTATCTGGCATTTTATCCGGCTTTCTATCTGGCAATCTTTCTGGCATGTATTCTGGCATTTTTCCTGGCATTCTTTCTGGCATTCTATGAGGCATATCTTCTGACATTCTATCTGGCATCTAGTCTGGCATTCTATCTGGCATATCTTTCTGACATATTTTCTGACATTCTATCTGGCATCTAGTCTGGCATTCAATCTGGCATATCTTTCTGACATATTTTCTGGCATTCTATCTGGCATATCTTCTGACATTCTATCTGGCATCTAGTCTGGCACTCTATCTGGCAATCTTTCTGGCATGTATTCTGGCATTCTATCTGGCATTTTTTCTGGCATTCTTTCTGGCATTCTATCTGGCATTCTTTGTGGCAGTCAACCTGACATGTATACAGTTTGAAGTCCGGCAGTGGCCATTCCGATCTGGAGCTCGGGCTGAAGTCCGGCAGTGCCCACTGCGATCTGGGGCTCGCGGTTGAAGTTCGGCAGTGCCCACTGCGATCTGGCAGTCGCGGCTGAAGTCCGGGAGTGCCCACTGCGATCTGGCAGTCGCAGCTGGAGCTCGGCAGTGCCCACTTCGATCTGGCAGTCGCAGCTGAAGTCCGGCAGTGCCCAGTGCGATTTGGAGCTGGCAGATGAAGTCCGGCAGTGCCCACTGCGATCTGGAGTTGGCAGATGAAGTCCGGCAGTGCCCACTGCGATCGGGAGCTGGCGAGGAGGAGCGGGAGAAGGAGAAGGTTTCCGGTGGCAGCTCTGATAAAATCTAACAACCCTCACCTGGCACGTGGGGAACGAAGACATAGCAACACATCCTTGTGCACGTGCAGGAAGTGAGATCATTGAGATCGCAACGTAACATCCTTCGCATTTGCAAATGTAAGAAGGATATCACATGGAAACATCACATTTATATGCTACTGCAAAAGAAGAGGTCGCAAGGTAGCACCTCTTGCGTGTGCGCAAGTGCCAGAACAGATTCCACCCTGTAACACTCAGAGCTATACAGCGTAATCTACGCAACGTGAGAGGATGCCGCCAAAAGAAATCACGCTGTCGCAACCGGCGGTCCTCCAAAGGCAGGAGAAGATATCATACCTTAGCATCAAATATGTGTGTGTGACTGTGTGTGTGTGTGTGTGTCTGTGTGTGTCCGTGTGTGTGTGTGTGTGTGTGTGTGGGTCTGTGTGCGTGTGTGTTTGTGTGTGTGTGTAGGCGCACGAAAAGATATGCTGTAGCATGATGTAGTTTAACCCATCTTGTTGGAGGATTTCATGAAAATCAGTAATTACATCGCCTCACCTTACCCCACCCATATAGCATGAAAGGAAAAATTCAACACATTCAACACCTCCGGGGTTGTGAAAATACGTGCCACCAAGAACAAATGCAAATAAAGTGCCGGAACAAACGTCAAACCAAATCCCGAACAGAACGCTAGATACGATGCGGGAAAAAAACGCATAGATTCGCAGACAAAATGCATTGTATAGTTTTTTTTGGTATTTTTGTCTTCCATTCAGAAAACAATTGCACGAAAACAAAATTTCGACTTGGCCAAGAAAAGGGTACACGACCACATTGATCAGCATTTTGATGCATTTTGCCACCAAAATCCCAAAATACTGCCTATGGCGTACCGAATGTTTTGCATTTTCCGTTCAAAATCACATCGATGGATAACGGTTGATAGTGACCCTCCCTGCTATTTTAGGATTCAACAAATTCCCATTGGACACACCGAACGCAAACTGAAGACGTATTTTGGCGCATCTTCGGAGTCAAATGCAGAGTTTTCCCTGCCTACATTGGCATTGTGTCCCGCGTTGAAACCAGACGAGTTCATACAAAGAGACGTTGGATTATACAGCATGCTGCCGGACTGGAGATCAAAATGCCACGTTGGAGATTAGAATGCCACGTTCCTTTCCAAACGTGCGTGTTTCTTGTAACAGGAGAATGCCGCACAATTTCGGACGGTGAAAAGGTGCGTAGAATGTTGTCACAAAGGGTTCGTAAGCCCATTGGATTTGGACAAATGAAAATCATAATCGAAGGAAATGTCATACCTCCGATAATATGGACAAATGAAAAACCAACATGGAAAGAGGCAAAGGAGAGGAATTACTTTCTTCGAGTGATCCCCACCATGTTTGTGATACAGATTTTGACATTCTTTCTGGCACAATTTTCTGGCAGGGAAGGGGGGGAGAGGACAACTCTGATGAAATCTCTAAATTTCTTCAGAGTTGTCGTCTCCTCCTCTTCCTCTTGGCATTCTATCTGACATTTTCGCTGACAAATACTCTGCCATTCTATCTGACATATGTTCTGACATTCTATCTGACATTCTTTCTGGCATATATTCTGACATTCTATTTGGTATTTTATCTAGCATTCTATCTGGCATTCTATCTGGCATTCTTTCTGGCATTCTATTTGGCATATCTGCTGACATTCTATCTGGCATCTAGTCTGGCATCCTATCTGGCATATCTATCTGACATTCTTTCTGGCATTTTTTCCGGCATTCTATCTGGCATTCTATCTGGCATTCTTTCTGGCATTCTATGTGGCATTCTGTCTGGCATTCTATTTGGAAATCTATCTGGCATTCTGTCTGG
Source organism: Symbiodinium sp. clade C Y103 (assembly GCA_003297045.1). NCBI lineage: Eukaryota > Dinophyceae > Suessiales > Symbiodiniaceae > Cladocopium > Cladocopium sp. clade C. The sequence goes on from BGPT01001284.1 coordinate 111,492, forward strand.
CATTCTATCTGGCATTTTATCCGGTTTTCTATCTGGCAATTTTTCTGGCATGTATTCTGGCATTTTTCCTGGCATTCTTTCTGGCATTCTATGAGGCATATCTTCTGACATTTTATCTGGCATCTAGTCTGGCATTCTATCTGGCATATCTTTCTGACATTCTTTCTGACATTCTATCTGGCATTTAGTCTGGCATTCAATCTGGCATATCTTTCTGACATATTTTCTGGCATTCAATCTGGCATATCTTCTGACATTCTATGTGGCAGTCGATCTGGCATTTTTTCTGGCATTCTTTCTGCCATTCTTTCTGGCATATCTTTTCAAATTATATCGGGCATTCTATTTGGCATTCTATCTGGCATTTTTTCTGGCATTCTATCTGGCCTTCTTTCTGGCATGTATTCTGAAATTTTATCTGGCATTCTATTTGGCATTTTTTCTGACATGTATTCTGACATTTTTTTTGGCATCCTATCTGGCATTCTATCTGTCATTCTATCTGGCATTCTTTCTGGCATTCTATCTGTCATTTTATCTGGCCTTCTTTCTGGCATTCTATCTGGCATTCTTTCCGGAATGTATTCTGACATTTTTTTTGACATGCTTTGTGGCATTCCTTATGGCATTCATACCCTAGTCTAAGATTTGAATTGATGGGTGGGGGGTGCATCAACATGGACCATTCAAAAAAATCAAAGCATGTATTTTGTTGTCATTGCAAGCTTTGCAACGTTAAGCTATGAAATGGCCTCTTTCCATGGATGAAATGGTTCTTTTTCATGGAAACCCAAGGAAGAAAATCCTGTGCATGAAATTGTTTCTTTTCATTTGCCTGCGCTTATGCCCGCGGGGCATAAGAACAGGCAGGCACATCCTCGAACATTTTGGGCCTGAAATGTTAAAAAAAAACAGCCATTACCCTGCCAAACCTGCGCTGCCAAAGCCCCGCCTGCGCTTACGCCCGGCGGGCAAAAAAAAAAAGGCAGGCCCTCAGGCCTCAGTTTTGTTCCCCACCTGCCAGGGTTGTGAGATTTTATCAGATTGTTATTTTGAGACTTTGCCATTGAGGAGACATGCAAAATTTTTATTTTCAAGAAAATGTCGACAATATCAATTTGAATACGTTCTACATATGTGGATCATATGTAAAATTAAGTGCTGCAGTGGAAACAAGGAAAAAAATTGAATAAAGGGGGGAGGGACTCAATCATCAACCAAGACACGGGCATATGGCATTCTATGAGGCATATCTTCTGACATTCTATCTGGCATCTAGTCTGGCATTCTGTCTGGCATTCTTTCTGGCATGTATACAGGTTGAAGTCCGGCAGTGCCCACTGGGATCTGGAGCTCGCGGTTCAAGTCCGACAGTGCCCACTGGGATCTGGAGCTCGCGGTTGAAGTCCGGCAGTGCCCACTGGAATCTGGAGCTCGCGGATGAAGTCCGGCAGTGCCCACTGGGATCTGGAACTCGCGGATGAAGTCTGCAGTGCCCACTGGGATCTCGAGCTCGCGGATGAAGTCCGGCAGTGCCCACTGGGATCTGGCAGTCGCGGATGAAGTCCGGCAGTGCCCACTGGAATTTGGGAGTCGCGAATGCAGTCCGGCAGTGCCCACTGGGATCCGGAGCTCGCAGATGAAGTCCGGCAGTGCCCACTGCGATCTGGCGCTTGCGGATGAAGTCCGGCAGTGCCCACTGAGATCTGGAGCTGGCAGATGATGTCCGGCAGTGCCTGCTGCGATCTGGAGCTGGCGAGGAGGAGGCAGGAGGTGAAGGCATAAGGCGGCGGGAGGTTGTCCACCCCCCGCCCCCGCCCCGCGCAACTATGATGAAATCTAGTGACCCTCACCTGGCAGGTGGGGAAAAACTGAGACAGGAAAAACTCAGAAAAAAAAAATCAGACAGGAGAAAGTCAAAAGAGAGAAGATGCAGGCGCTTGAAAAGGAAAAAATGTCGCGAAACACTGTTTTTACATCTTCCTTTTTTTTTGCAAGAAAATGGGTGCCTGAGATTACTTAAGTAGCCAACCCATTTTATAGTTGGTTTTTGAGGGGGCGCCGTCGGGGCAGTGCATTGTTTGAAAGATACACACCCAACATTACCGTCACACCGTATATGAGAACAACATCAAATACCAGTGGAAGGCACCTCCCTTTAGTAGAAAACCTGGGATACCATTTCGTAGACGAGGTCACAAATGCGTCCCCAAATTTGAACATGTCTCAACAAGGGTTCTTGTCGGCCGCTTTTCATTGGTTCAGCATTGCCGGCCGTTTCCCCTAAGCCCCAAAAAGCCAAATCATTCAGGTAAGATTCAGTTGCCATGCTGCGCCTTCACATGACTTTCCTGATGCTGCTGGGGTTGCTGGCAGGTGGCGTCGACGTGGTTCCAAGAATTATACCCTTTTGGGGAAAAAACCGGAAAACAATTTTTATGATCATTATTTCCATTTGGAGTTACAAATTGGTAGGGCATTTCCATTGGCAGCTAGCAAATGGTGGGACACAAAGAGGGTTAAACCAGACAGACTTTAAATAAAGGCGATCCAGTTTGTAAATTGCCATTGGCTAGCTAACCAAGGAATGCGACGGGTCACCCAGTGGGATCGTTTTTATTTAAAGCCTGCTTGGTCTAACCATGTCTGGGTCCCACCATTTTGTGGCTGCCAATGCAAACGCCCTACCAGTTTGCAGCTCCAACTGATAGTGGTTGTCAATAAAAATTTTGTTCCGCATGTTGGCAAGTTTCCTGGAACTGTCCCATTTTCAATCAATTTTCTTAATTAAGTGTGTTCCAAGGCAAGATGCGTATCTTCTGGCGTTGATGTGGCTGTGCCGTCGGCCACGTGCACGCCATATGTCAGCAGCGAAAGGAGCAACGAGCAAACCATGTGAAGCCGCAACATGTAAACTCAGTGATCTGTTTTTTTTTTTGGACCCGTCTTGTTGAGCTAGTGAAAAGCGGCCGCCAAGCGTCCTTGTTGCGACATATTAGGAAAATATCACATTATCATCTCCTACTTGAATACCATCCACCAAAATTGTATTTTTTCTTTTCCTTAAAAGGTCCAGCGTCCAGCTCATCAGTTATGGAATTGCTTTAGTTCCTACCAAATGGCCTTCCCAGTTTCCATATTTTTTTTCTCACACACCATGTTACAGGATTTATGTTGATGGGCAGGTGGGACACCGAGGGGCACCTTTTTGTAGACAGCAACCTTATGGAGGCCACCACTTTCTAGGTGTCACAATCCCATTTTGTCAGGGGTTAGGGTAGGAGACTAGGGACGGCACCCTACACTTTGGTAGGGAGTGATTTCAACAGGGATGTATTTCCAATGTTTTGTGGCCCCGGAGGTTCGAAAAATAGGCTCGCTAACGCGGAGGGTGCGAAGCCATCTGGGGAGATGAGACGTCGCCGTTATTGCCCTTTGCTGGTGAAAATGCCAAAAGCACCACATGTTCGGAGCACTGTTGGAAGTTCAGATGTCGAGAAAGTGCACGGCGCTGTGGCGCGAAACGGATTTGGAAGAAAAATGAGCATGGGGTGGTGGGTTTGATCCCTTATGAAAATAATTCTTATTAGACGGGGCAGAACAAGGGCATTGCGTGTATGTTGGGGGGAAAATTCGATACTTAATTACATGTATGCATGTACGTATATGTACGTATGTATGTGTGTTCATGTTTATGTAAAAGTAAATATATAAATATTATATATATATATAACATGTGTATGTGTGTGTTTATGGTTCATGGTTCATCCTGCATGCCCGTGGGCGGCTCGTTTTGGATCGTTTTGGGCGCAGGAATTTGGAAAAAACTAGTGAAAATCTGCCACAAATGCCAGCTCTTCTTCAGCGGGTTTGGGCAGAACAGCAAGATTGCGAAATCTTCGGACAAGTGTGTCCACAAATCTTTGTTGGACGCCAGGACTCTCCAGTCATCCAGTCATCCAGTTGTCGATACTTGGTGTACATCTGAAATTTGATGTCCATTCATGTCTGGGTGTGTGTGTATGTATATATATATATATATCTATCTATCTATCTATCTATCTGTCTATCTATCTATCTATCTATCGATCTATTTGTCTGTCTATCTATGTATTTATCTATCTATGTATTTATTTATTTATCTATTTATTTATCTATTTATCTATCTATCTATTTATCTATCCATTTATCTATCTATTTTTCTCTCTATGGTATATTTTTGTATATATGTATATGTATATATATATATATATACATATATATATATTTATTTACTGGCCTGCATTTAAGATAGTCAAATATGTTGTGTCTGATTTTCATCAATTTTAATCTGAGGTCCCATTGTTTGTGATTTTGGTTCTCTTAAATGCTCGCCTTGGTGTTCAGGGAGATTGACATAATTTGNAGGTCCCATTGTTTGTGATTTTGGTTCTCTTAAATGCTCGCCTTGGTGTTCAGGGAGATTGACATAATTTGATTCCACATTGGACCAATTGGGGTAATTTTTAGATTCCACAATTTGGGTTTTGGATTGCATGTTTTCTTGGGAAATCACCCATTGACACCTTGCTTTATTTTCCATTGGAATTGGCATTAACTCCTTAGACGATGGACCATGATGGACCCATCAGTTTTTTGGCTAAGGGTGAAGCATGGCCATACATATGATCGNCGTTGGTTTATTGAAATTGGGATAAGGTCGTTACCCAGTTGGTCACAAAATCAGCCAACTACCCAGAAAATATACATTACATTATAAATTATTCACCGGCGATTTCATGATCCATTTCAATTGCAGGTTTACACCCATTTCCTAATGCTGGCCTTGGATCCAAACGCGGAAGGGGCATCGAAAAAAAGGGGAAAATTCAAATGTCTTTTGGTTTTGAACAAGTGCATATAAGATATTCACTGACTTACATCACTCCGGAGCGCTCCCGACTGCTCTAAGCCCTACCTGGCCGTTCATTGGAGGCAGTTTTTTTGACCGCTCTAAGCCTACATGAATTTTTCC
>BGPT01001284.1:116983-140615 GCA_003297045.1 Symbiodinium sp. clade C Y103
TATACAGTTATAAGTTATGATAATCAAGGGGGGTACTTATCCACATCACCAAAATTGATGAAAACTCATTTTGATTATTTGATTATCTTAAATGCACCCCAGTATATTATCCCACTCGACTCCAATTCAACCCCCCGAAACCAACATATGGTCCGGCGCCCTGGCACACGGCAGCAAAAAAAACTTTAGCCCCACCTATAAAAGGATTAGGGTTCAAAACAAATCCCCGCATGATGGGAGGTCGATGACACTATGATTGGGTTTACCAAATGATGATCATTGGATTTGGGTGGATACAGGCAACTGTCTGGTGTCCCACACGATCCCACAAGCAAAGCCTGGTGGCAGGTTTGCCAGCAACATCTGTGGTGTCCATTCTGCTTCTGGAAGGCTCCCAATCTGGGTCATGCTGGGCTTAGGGATGGCATACGGCGTATACAGTGACGAAACGTTTAGAAGAAGGACACTGAAGAGAATGATGTTGATGTGCGCAGAACCGTGTTGCCTTGGGATAAACAGGTCTAGTTTGGTTTGTTTTTTTCTAGTGATTGTACTGATGCAGTTACCTTTTCGAACAACGACTTTTGCATATTTTGTGCCAGCAGGCCAGCATGTACTCAGTTGCAATGTGACAGGCGCTTCTTCAGAACTGATTTCGCTTGCACAAGAGGCACCACCGTTTATCAAACGCGGCAGCATCAAAGGGTTGGATTTTTCGATCCTTTTCATTCCTTATGAGCACTTTCAGACTCCTGTTCCGACGTATTGTGGGTGAGATAGTCAAACATGGTGGCAATGGTGGCAGTGATTTTTTCTCCAACGGCTGCGCATGTTGATTTTGAAGGTGTGTGATATTTGCTCCGGAGATGTTCTTCTATTGGCACCCCGCTTGCTGGACGAATTCTGCATGGACAGTGCAGGGAGTGTCTGGAGACTTGCGTGGTGTAACGAAATGTTTCAACGTGAATTACGGAATCATCTATTGTACAAAGCAGGCATTCTCCAATTGCCAGATGGCAGTGCATGGGCCACAACTACCAAAATGTACACAACCAGTCCAAACGAACCCATCATTTTCAGTGACCTCGGCCATTGGAAAGCCTCCGATAAAATCACTCAAGACAGCTGGTTCCACAGAGAAGTGCGTATGCAGCAATAACGAACTTTGATATGTTCCCATGTTTTTAAAGGAACTTCTTCTGATGCAATATTGGTACTCGCGCCGACAAACTCAGCTTGCGACTTTCTATACGTAACATATTTCAAACATTTTAAACATTTCAATCACCGCCAAAGAAAATACGAATCTAACAACCCATCGTGTTCCAATATACCGCTTTGGCATGCTTTGGCATTCTCTGATTATTTGTAATTTTGCTCGCCCCACAAATGTCCAGCAGGAATTTGATCCCTCCGTCCCCCCATGGCTTGGTAGTGAACCCCATGTAGGAGATGGATATATGATGAGAGAGAGAGAGAGAAATATGGTGCACTAAGATTGAATCAACAGAATGTCATATCCTTGTCCTCAAGCTTTCATGGACCTGTTTTTGGGGGTGGTTTCTGTCCTTAAGGGGGGAGTAGCCACAAACTGGTACGGGCTTGCGTGTCCTGTGCATTGCGGATCCCCCATCTGGGGCAGCCTCCTGGCATCCTATCTTCTGGGCTTCCTCTCTGGACTTGGCCTTGTCCTTGCCCTGCTCTGGCATTGCTTTGGACTTCCTCATCCTCTGGTGCCTGGATTTTTGCACCGCCCATCTTCCGGGCATCCATCAACCACCCGTCTTGCGAGGTACTTGGATGAGTACCGGACCCAGTGACCACGACGTCGTTGAGTTATCCATCGCCCTGGGCAATCTTCAAATCGCTGTGCGTGGCCCTGCAGGCTCTGCTGCTGACTTTGTACGTCAGGTGGCAGACACACCATTGGCATCTCAACCAGTCTCTGTTGCTGGGTCTCCTCGTGTTGGGATTGGTACTTCATCCTTGCCTTTTGCATCACCTTCGAGGGTGTCACAGGCATCATCCACGGGCTCTGAGACCAGGACTTCCATTGCTGGGTCTTTTCCTTTGTGCCCATCTTCTTGGCTGGCAACAGCAAATTCCAGGTTGCGTGGTTCCAATTTGTCCGCAACTGAGCGAGCAAACAGGGCCTGGATCGCTGGCTGCTGGGCACGTGCTGTGCTTGACGGGAGGGTTAGCTCCCCCAACAGTACCCCAACCATCGAGCTCCGCAACGGCTTCTGGGTTGTGGTACGTTGTGCCAGCTGCACCACGCCAAGGATCTTCACCAGCTCTGGAAAGTTCTTTGAGGCCGTGGGGGCATTGGAAGGATCTGGAACAATCTGTCAGGCCTTTCCTTCGGAGACGGAAGCACGGATCTATTTGGCGGCGGTGGGATTGGAAGTTGAAGCCTTCAACTAGCAATGATGGACGGCCAAATGGAGACAGATGTTCAGGCTGCTTATGCGGTTCAAGTTTTGGAAGTTCCCACAGATGTCAACGATTTGGATGGCCAACTACAGGCAGTTGCTTTGGTAGTTCTGAGAAGGCGCACAGGTTTCCTGTTAGCTGTTCCCAAAGGAGCCTTCAGCGATGGAGCCCTTGCTGCAGGCCTTGTGGCACCTTCAGAAGATATGATCGGTCAGTCTGTGGTCATTCAAGTTCCAGCGGGCATCAAGATCTCTTTGGAGGACGTTGCAGCGCCAGAAGCAGAAGAGGGCACTTTGGTAGAAGTCGTTTTGATAGATGTGACAAACGAAATGGGCAGGTTTGTGGCTCCTTTCAATCCAGATCTCCATCAACCAGATCTTCTCTTTGGCTTTGCGGAAGACAATGTGCATCTTATGCCAATGCCAGATCCTCTGTCATCTCTGGCATGGGATTGGGTACAGAACCCAGCATCAGGCGATCGAGCCCTGTTTTATTCTGCAGCAGAAGAGGAGGGAGACGAGGTTCCAGAGACTCCACCACGAGGCATGTCACCAGAGACATCTGCTCCTCTGCCTCCTCGAAGACAGCCTACTTCAAGAGGCACTCAGCCGCGGGGAGGAGATCCAGGAGGTCAGAAAAAGGTCAAGCCTACTGTTGCGACTCTGGCGGCCAGCCTCGAGAGTATCTCAGGCACTTTGCCGGCTTTGATGGATCAGTTTACGGAGCTCAAGCTGCGTCAGGAAGCCATGGAGCAGAAACTTTCAGGGAGCAGTTCAACTCGCCCTGCAGCATTGCAACAGCCACTTTCCAGCTTCGTTACTCCTGGATTTGCCAGCAGCTCTCAGGGCCCAGCAAGTCTTCTTCGTCAGATGCCACCTCCCAGAAGTACTATGATTGGGGCTACCCATCCTTCAAAGCTTTCAGCATCTCCTGCGGAAGTTGGGCAGTTGGCGGAGGACAAGGAGTTGACGGAGGAGCCGAACGACTTGGCAAAGGCAGTGTATGCTCAAAGCCAGGCATTGACAGCTCTGGTTGCCCATCTGACCAATGCAGACCCGATTCACGATCTGAGCTCGAGCTCAGGCCTGTCGACAAAGGGAGCTGCTGGGCGTATGAAACTCCAGCAGGAACTGGCTCAACACAAGGGCACCTTCTTTGCTGCCATCCTCCACAACATGGCCAGGCGCATGCAGCCAGCTCAGGCTGCGGAGCAGAGCCCCCAAGAACTTCGAGCACGGGGCATCACTCCAACCTCCTATGTGGAGCGCTACGGTGGTTTTGGGAGGAATCGGGAGCTGGGGAGCCTGATGTGGCAAGTGGCAATGATTTTGGATCATCTTCAGTCAGACAACGTCAATGCAGCCAAAGATGCGACGGCCCTCTTGGCGGTATGCTTGGAGCAAGCCGCGCTAGACTCTGGCAAGATGGATTTAGCCCTCCTACTCAGTCTGACCGAAGACCCTCCTGCTGGAGTGTTCACCAACCGCAGTCTGGCGGGAGTGACAAGGGGGCGAGCTTTCGCTCCACTTGCGGAGCAGCGCTGGGTGACAACTGCATTGGCTTTTGTGAAGGAGATGGACCTGATCCAATCGAAGCGCCAGGATGTTGGAGGAGGGAAAACCGAGAAGACGACCCCAGACAACCCGGGTCCGAAGAAAGTACCAAAGAAAAAGCCAAAAGGGGGAGGAAAGTCAGGGCAGAACCAGAAGGAGGAGGACGAATAGGTTCACGATCCCATGGCTCTGAGACTGACTTTGCCCAGGATGTTCACACCATCCAGCCCTCTGGCACCATTTCGTTCCGCCAGATCCTTGCTGCTCTGCCCAGATGGATTTTGAAGAGCAGGACAAGGTTCAGTGCTTATCTGGCAAAATCGTTTCACATCCAGTGCTGTGGTCAAGCCTCAGCTTCCACGGTCTTCCCACTTCCCCTCATGGACTTTGGACTTTTCGAGGGTGGTGGCCCCAAGCATTCAGCTCGTCGCTTGGGCACTTTGCTCAGAAAGCGATATGTTCATGTGCTCATCATGGCTTTGAACTACTTGGAGGGCACTTTGAGCTGGAGCCAGTTTCATTTGCTTGGGAGGCGGGCCAATACCGCACAGAAGCGCATTCACAAGCGCTTGGCCTCGCTAGTGACCGTGTGTGATTCACCTGAGAGTGGCAATTTTGCAGCTGCTCCAGGTCGGTCTGGACCTGAATTTATTGCACGTTTGGCTGAGCTTGAAAGATTTGCTCGAGCCCATGGTCATTTTGACCTTCGACAGTACACAGGTGGAGGAGCTGGAGGTGAAAGCACTCATGATCAACGCCCAGTTGGGACAGTCAAGTGCACCGATGATTTTCTTGAAGTCCAGCCTTACTCCAACCTTGATGCAAGCAGATTGAAGTTGGTCGGCACTGGTGAATGGCGCATTGCAGATCATCTTGAAGGGCCGCTGTGGTTGCCTTTTGTCGAGCCCAGAATCCTGCAGCATGGCCAGCCTCTTGACAGAAGCCTTGGTCCGTCTTTTGACAGGGAGGACCCTGCAGAATACTTCAAATTAGCAGCTGTTTGGAGCCGACTTGGACTTCTTGGACTGACGGCTCAGAAGCCCCATGATGATGGCTTTGCTCGAATTTTCAATGCTCACAAGTCAGTGGATTTTGACCGCCAGATCGGCGACAGAAGGCTTGCAAACCAAGCTGAATATCATCTGCAGGGCCCCAGCAAGTTCCTTCCAGCTGGATACATGATTTGCAATGTACATGTGGGTTCTGGAGAGGTTCTTTATGGATGTGCGACTGACAGGAAAGATTTTTATCATCAATGTCATGTCACAGCCTCCCGAGCACGATCCAATGTGGTTCCGTTTTCCTATCCAGCCCCAAGTTTTGCTGCCGCTGGTTTTGATGCGAAGATCTTGGATTGCGAGGAGACGGGGAAGCACCGGACTGAAGTTGGTGACAAACTTGGATTTCAACCGAGGAGCATCTTGACATCAACCAAGGATGAACTTTACCCTGCTTTTTGCTCACTTCTGCAGGGGGATCATCTAGGAGTTGAATTTGCTTTGGCAGGTCATGAGCATCTTCTGCAGGGAGGTGGTCTACTTCAGCCTGACAATAGAATCCTTGCTCACCATCCTTTCCCGCTTGGACCTGCCTATGAAGGGCTTGTCATTGACGACTACTTCACAATGTGCGCACAAGCTCCTGTTGATGATGTGGAGTGCACTGAAGCGATGCAGATGCTTCTCAGAGCTGGCGAGCTCTATCAGACCGAGGGAGTCATGGGATCACCAGAGAAGGACGTGCGAGGAGCCAGAAAGTTCAAGGTTGTTGGAGCAGAGGTGGACGCCTCCCCTAGGGCAGTTTCAAATGGAGTTGTTTTGGTAGGGGCACCTTTGGAGAAGAGGGCAGCTTTGATGATGCTTTCATTGAGGGTTGCTTCACTTCCGGTTGTCTCTGCAACCCTTGCTGCTCGATTGGCTGGGAATTGGACTTCTGTTTTCATGTATCGAAGATGCCTGGCGTGCGTGTTGAACGAGGTCTACGCTTTTGGGTGTGATGCAGACCAGAGCAGATCTCCTGTTTATGAGTTGCCTCGATCCACAGCAGAAGAGCTTGTGCTTTGCAGCATCTTTGCTCCAGTTTCTGTTTCCAACATCAGGGCTTCCTACAGTGAAAAAATTTACGCCACTGACGCGTCCCTTCACAAAGGAGCAATTACATCCAGACAAGTCTCTCCTGAGATTGCCCAGGTCATGTGGTTGGGTGGAGACAAGAAAGGCTGCTATACCTGTTTGGATCCTCCTTTCAAGGCCCTGAGAAGAGCGTATGAAGTTGACGTTGATGAGCTCGAAGCTGCGGCAGATATCTCTCCTCCTTCAACAGTGCCAAGAGTGCTCGAATTTTCATTTGACTTTGTTGAGGTCTGTGGAGGAGTTGGTAGCGTCTCCAAATGCCTTGCCGCCAGAGGGCGATCCGTGATGTGCCCAATTGAGCTTTCGGACTCCCCTCATTTTGATGTGAGGGATTTGAAGTTGATTGAGTGGCTTTGTGATATGCTCCGATGCGGCAGGCTTCGCTCCGTCATGGTTGAACCAGTCTGCACGACTTTTTCCCCAGCGGCTCATCCCGCAGTGAGGTCATACAAGCAGCCCAAGGGTTTTGACATGACAAACCCGAAAACCCTTCAAGGCAACATTGTGGCCTTTCGCTGTCTTTTCCTTCTGTGGATTGCGGCCAACTATGATCGACCAGCACTTGGCGAGCAACCCAGACTTTCGAAGATGTGCTGGCTCTCGATCTGGAGATTCCTCATTAGCTACTGCGGTTTCTCTGAAGCAGTTGTGGCCAGTTGTCAATTCGGGTCACCGCACCGGAAAGAATTCCGAATGCTGGGGAGAGGAATCGCAATGCAGAGTTTGCAGAGGAAGTGCCCTGGAGGCCACCAACACCTACGCATAGAAGGCCAATACACAAAGCCATCAGCTATGTATGTGCCAGCCCTTGCTGAACATCTTGCAAAGCATTTTGATGATGCGCTGAGGGTCAAGGAGACTGAAGAGGAGACTCAAATTGACATAGGTGGGCTTGAGTCAGTGCTGTGCAATGATTTGCTTCTTTCTGGTCATTGGCAGACAGAACTATCCTGGTTGTGGAAAGCTGCTTCACACATCAACATCCTGGAGTCCCATGCCTTTGTCACTTTGCTCCGTAGCATGCTCACTGGCCCAGGAGACATGCGCTTCAGTTCTCTTCTTGATTCCCGAGTTGCAAAGGGATCTCATGCAAAGGGCAGGTCATCCTCCCGTGCCCTCAGACCAACGCTGAAGAAATCTGCTACATATCAAGTCTCTGGTGGGTTGTATCCTTCCTTTGGATTTGCGCCAACTCGACTCAACACTGCGGATGCACCCACACGAGACAGAGAGCTTCCCGAGCCATATCGACTTTCACTTGCTGAAACCCTGCCTATTGGACTTGCCAGAGCGGTGCACGCCATTGGACTTTCGAAGCACTGCGCAGGGTGGCTCAGGCTCTCCTTTCTGCTGATCTACGCATCACCATCCGAAGCTGCTGGGCTGTCTGGACTTTACCCACAGCTTTGCTGGATCAGTTCCCTTTCTGGACTTTGGATTTTCTCCTCTGTCACTGATTGGACTCAGAGTGTCTTTGCTGGGCTCTGCTCTGTCAATCTTTGGACTTCTGAGCTTACATCAGGGCTTTTCTCCTGCGCCCATTGGATTTCCGGGCTTGTCTTTGGAATTTCCATCAGCTTCCTGCTTGGACTTGTCATCTTTTGGATGCTGACTTGCCTCTGCTGCTCTTTCCTGGTCCGCAATCCACGGGGCCCGTCTGCTTGTGCCTTTTTGAAATTGGTTTTATTCATCCCCCAAATTTCAACTGGTAACATCAGGTCCCATGGAACGCAGCCATTGCCCCTCGTAGTTTTCGTGCCTAGCTGTGCTGAAGCGATGACACTGACACCTGGGAATGCGGAAGAGCATTTGAGGGCAAATCGTAGGAGTTCAAGTTTTCTGGTTGCTGACCGGGTTGTGCGACCACAGACAAGGTCACGAAGAGACAAGCTGCTTGACGAATTTGAGGCGTGGCTTGTTCAGCATGCGCGGACGACGCTGGCTGCCCTTATTGAGGCCCCGTACGTCAATGCAGAGCAGATCTCAGACCTTTTGGTTGCATATGGGAAAGAACTGTATTACTCAGGAAAAGCCTATGGACGATATGCTGAAACAATAAATGCTGTGGCTTCTCGACGCACCATCCTGAAAAGGAATTTGGTTGGAGCCTGGGATCTGGCATTTGCTTGGGTGGCGGATGAGCCGCATAGCCACCATGCAGCTATGCCATTGAGCGTTGTTTTGGCATTTGCTGCACTTGGTTTCCTTTGGGGCTGGCCTGTTGAGTCAGCCATTCTTCTGATGACCTGGTCAGGTTTACTGAGGATTGGGGAAACATTGGCAGCAACACGAGGAGATCTTGTCCTTCCTGGAGATGGTGTCCCAGGAGTTCAGTTTGCACTGGTTCGCATCAGGCAGCCAAAGACACGTGGTGTTTCAGCAAAGCATCAGGCGGCACGAATTGATCCAGCCGACGTCGTGCGCCTTTTGAGTGCAGTTTTTGGAAAGCTCGATAGCAGCGATCGCCTTTGGAAGTTTTCGCCGAGCACCTTGAGGAAAAGATTCTCTCTTTTGCAGACTGCGCTTGGCCTCCCAACAAGAAGGACTTCAGATTGCACACCATATGATCTGGGATCCCTTCGTGCAGGGGGGGCCACACACCTCCTCCATCAGTTCGAGGATGCGGAATTGGTACGCAGGCGCGGGCGCTGGCTTAGCGCGCGAGTCACCGAGATATACTTACAAGAGATAGCGGTGGTGACGCACCAATCTCGAATTTCTGCTCAGACCCGAATCAAGATCGAGGAGTTGTCTGCAAATTATCCTGGGATCTTAGAGAAGGCGATCAGCATGTTGGAGAGCTACATTCCTTTTTCTGCATGGCCCCACCTCTGGTGACAAGCTTGAGTGGAAAGGACGGAAAGACGGGGCATTCAACTGTGTCAGTACAGTATGCCAAGCACCAGCATGGCATAGAGCAACGACCTGCTTGGATGTGAAAATGGCGTGGTGAGATCTTGGTGCACTAAGATTGAATCAACAGAATGTCATATCCTTGTCCTCAAGCTTTCCCGTCCCACCCGGCTGAATCCCAGTCATCAGGGTGGGGCATTCAACTGTGTCAGTGATGTGAAAATGGCGTGGTGAGATCTTATATAATATATATCACAGGCGACATGTATCAGACTTGCGCAAATTAATGCAAATTATATCCCTTATTAGTTGTTATTCCCATTTGACGCTAATTTCGCCCAAAAAAATCACACCATATTTCAAGTTATAAAGCAGCTTAGCTATCCTTGCAGCATCCCCTGATCCATCTAATTTTCAAGGACCTTGCCTGGGGAGAGCCTGTGCGTTATGCGATCGCCTGGCCTAGGCACCTCACGGTGTGCCAACTTTGGCAATGCAGAATCTCCATTAGTTGTGGGCAGAAAACACATGACAAATTGATGTAAATCGCATGCAAAGGGAGGGTTTCCGCTTGCCAACTTAGATGACTGTTGGGTGGATTGAAATCTGTCCATATCTGTCCCATGTTTCAGTGCCCTGAAAATGAGAATGTCACAGATGGTTTTGTTCAAGTTCAATGTTATTTCATGTTATTTGTTTCAAGGTGCAGTTTGGAGGCATCTGGGTTCCATGCGGGGGAAAGCACTGGTTCTTTGTCCAAAGACATAGTTGCATGATTTCTCGGTAACAAATCGCTTCCACACCGGAACCAAATGCCATGTCTGCGGACTTTCGGACACCCAGTCTGCACCACTGTTAATTTCGGGAGTGTAACCCCAACAAATAGTTTACTTTTCCTTTTTTTCTGGGTCGCTATCCATCGCTAGAAAATTTCCAATGAGTCCTGGGTCTTGTTTGGCAGGTCCTGCGATTTGGAACGGATGGCGGCACCCTTCCTCGTGTTGGATGGTTTGGTGTCCGGCACCAGTGCTGACCGCGCTGACACATTCACCGCGCTGTATATGTGGGCATGGGCTCAAAAGAACACCAAGAATGCATGGGTCAAGAATGGTGAAACATGCGACAACAAGAACAAGACTTGTAACTCATTGATGTTCATTGTGAATTACCATTAATTACCAATTTTTTGGTACCCATTTTTCTTCGCCCATTGTTCCCCATGCCAACGCCACCGAGGTCAGCGCAGAACTTGGGCCAAGTAATGAGGAGATCTACCCATAGAGAGGTGAATGAAAAATATGATGGATGAAGCATCCACCGGATGGAACATGATGGAAGTAATCCAGCTTTAATGCACTTGAAAAGAGGATGGACTGAGGTTTGGCCCCGACACATTCCATCAAACATGTTCACGAGCTGCAGTGTAGTGCAGTTTCAATCGCCGTTAGAGGAGCGCTGTCTTGTTGGGCATCACGTCTGTGATTTT
The DNA here is from genome assembly GCA_003297045.1 of Symbiodinium sp. clade C Y103. NCBI lineage: Eukaryota > Dinophyceae > Suessiales > Symbiodiniaceae > Cladocopium > Cladocopium sp. clade C. Next base: position 127,441 of record BGPT01001284.1, read on the forward strand.
GACTCGGGCCAGCTTTAATTGCCGGGGTGCCCAATTCTTGGGCATATCCCAACCCATCATGGCAAGCCGCTTCATCTGTGCCATGGTCAAAACCTTGATTGTAATACTGTATATTTGTAACATATTGTAATTATATATACCCAACTAAGGGATTGTCATCAATCCGTTCAAAATGATTTGTGTACCCACTATATCATAGTATAAGTAAAATCCATTGTAAGGATTCCCCGTATGGGATGGATGACAATAAACACTAGACACTCCATATATCTCCATATGCCATCTGACCATGGCACAGAATTCAAGCCGAGGCCTGAACGGTCGTGCCTGCCACGCATCCCAGGGCTGGTGTGAGACTTACAGGGTGCCATTGTGCGGGCGTGTGACGTCACCCAGTGATCACATGCTACGAACGAAGTTCTCCCAATCACTAGCGAAATTGTTTAACATATGAACTTTATCCGTGACACAACTATTGACAAACCTGGTGAAATAAAAACCAGTTGTGAGATTACCCTCTGGTAATCATGGTCATCAAACATGGATTTTCCAGATTTTCCGTTGCAGCCTCTTCCCATTTCCATTTTCTTAGAGGGTTCCCCATTATATATCCATACAGATTTTCTATCCATTATAGACACATCCCGTCCCCTAATACCTCCCATTTTTCCCACCATTCTTGTTGGATGATTCTCCATACTATCCGTTTTACAATGTTTTACATCCCTTACTGTGTCATGTAGCACCAATTTGTGAATAAGCCCGGTTAGATCCGCTTAGATCCGTCCGTTGTCCACTTTTTTTTTTGTATGTTTACCCTTGGGTATCACGGCCCAACGTCCCAGGCTGTACGAGGCGGACTTCCACCTGGCAGAAGACCTGCCAGTAGCCTTGCACGCGCTGAAGCGGGCCCAAATCTGCCTGGGGCCCCAGCGGCGGCGTATGGGACCGGGTAGGGGGACCTTGGTAGGATAGCGAAGTTGGCGCAAATCACCAGGTTTTTGGGACAAACCTATGAATTGTGTTCAATCCTCGAACGTGGTGATTTAAGGGGATGTGAATGGGATATATAGCCAACGCTGTGTATATATGTATACATTATATATATATATATGCATATAAATGATAATTATGATATGTAGATATGGGGATAGGTCAAAACCTACTGTAATCATATCATTGTCATATTTGGGGGACTGAACATGTGTCAGCTATTTCGATGTGAACAGCCATACAAGTACATGAGGTCATCATGAGGCATCTAAAATTCAAGCTTACAAGTTTCATGGGGGGTATGGCAACCCCGCAAAAAGACAGAAAGAAAACACATGATCATTATTTCAGTAGGATTTGACCTTGTCGTATAATATGCACATTAGTCATATAATTAATATTTAAATAAAAATCGATTACAAGGGTTGATTTCTCGAATGGTGGTTTTCTGTCTCGGTGGGAAATTTGAAATGGGAGTTGGCAGAGCCTGGCCAGCTAACGCGTGTGGGTTGGCTTAAGAGGCTTGAAGTGATAGTGAGAAAAGGAATCCAGACAAACTCTGGGGCATTCTTAATGATGCGCTCAATCCACATATCTAATCCAAAAACCATGTGTTAATCAAAAAACATATTATATAAGTCAAACGATATTTGCATATATTTGCTTATTTGCCATCATTTTCAACAGACATGGAGGTGCCGCTTCAAGAGAACCTTCACTTTCAAAAAACACACCAGAGGCGATCCTGAAAAGTGGGTATTCAATGTAATCATCATCAAAACTGAGATATTCTCCGCGTTTGGGATCATCCTGCAAAGGGCCATCCCCTTAAAGAGTGGGGACACACCACAAAAAGTATAAATCATGGGTCGCTGGCATGGCGCTGGTATCACTGGCTTCAACTCTGCTGCTGGCGAGTGGCCTCCCTACATTGCCAGACTGCACTCATGAGCTGTGCCCATCTACGAGACTTGGTTTGATCTAGTTGGGAGAGCCAGGGGTGGGGATTTATTGGCTGGTGGTTGCAAATGGTTTACTTCAACGGTAGGGCGTATCTCATTCCATCCTGATGTTTGGGGTACTCCTCATGTTTGGACAAACCCAAATTTTAGTAAAGATGAAGTCAAATCAATATGTTTCAAATTTCCTGGTATAGTTGCCATTCTATCCCCTCGAACCCACCCACCAGAATCATGGGTATCATCATGTATCATCCCTTCTCGAAACTGCCAACTGCAGGGGTGATCTTCATGCCGCATCATGACCATTTTGCTAAACGCATCCACTGCCAATATGTCATCGCCATGCGCCCCAGCATTCCCCATGCCGGATCTTCCACAGCCACCCGCACTGCGATGATTCCGAAAATCTGCCGTTGCAGGAAGTATGAGCATGACGCCCCCTCTCCAGTGGAATGCGAAGCGGAAGTTGGAGAGCTGCAGCCGGAATACTTCCGCACCCTTGGCAGCTGGCAAAAGAGGTCGGGGGCAGATTTCTGATGGATTTCAGCTGCTTGTGGCAAGAAATGCGAATGCTGTGCCAGAAATCTCTGCACACAAGCAGGTAAAGTGTAATGGCCCCTACCCAAACAATCCCAGAGGCTATATTGAGGGAATCTTCCTTTTGTTGGCATTTCATAAGTTCAAAGCCCAAGAAAACGTTGCCGAACCGGTGCACCCCGTGCAGATATGGGCGAGACAACTTGGCGCTTTCCAGGCTCGGCACGCCGGGCAATTCATTGGGTAATGCCGTAATGCCGATTGTGGCTTGGACTGGGTTACGACGTGTTTTGACCTCAATTGCATGGGTTAGAGCTGCAGCAAGATGTGTCATACTTTCACTTTTCATATTCGTAAAGTCGTAGTTGGCCTTCAGAATCTTTGAAATTGGCAGTTTTTTCCTGTAGATCAAGCTGCTTTGAAACCCTTAAATTTAGTATTTTCCCAAGAGAAATGGAACGTGTTGCTGTGAGCATTTTGGGCACGGGGTTTGCCCTTTTGAATTCAATTGAGACCTAAACTGTGCCGGAATTTGGCATGGACTACATAGTGTACGTGTCTTCTACCACACTTAAGTCTTGGTCGTGAAAGAATTCAAATTGGAATCCCTCACTACCAACATCCTTTTGGGTTTTGAGCTTTGAGGATCCAGGATCTTCCTTGCTAACGTTTGGAGGAACAACCAGGTCCAGCGATGGAAAAGCAATGGAAATTGCATGAAATTGTCGTTTCATAGATAGTAAATCATCCACATACTCGTCGTATCTCGTCGTTTTCGGGACATTTCATGGACTTCCATTGAACATCATTGAACCATGCTGGACTACCAGAGGGTGCCCTTCCACGAAATCATTGCAACTTATGGGACCGGATCGCACGTTGCACAGGCACTTTCTGGACGAAATCTATCAGCTGCAGATCGAACCACGGCTGGGCCAAGCCTTGAATCTTTGCCCGGCAGCTGTCTTGGAAATCATGATGAATTGTCGCCAGCTAAGAGAAGCCATCCGCTTTGTGACTGTTTCTTTCTTGTTCTTGTGTTGTTTGCCTTCGTTTGGGAATCCTGGGGTCGGTAGAGCAACCCAGGGGTGGTGCACCTGCAGTGGATACTTTTGGGCTGTTAGTGATTGCACCCCCAACATCCCCCAACGACGACGCCAATCTTTCATCGACTGTGAAGGCATTTTGGCCATCGAGACTGAAAATGGTCGTGAAGCTGCTCGAGACTTTCTGCTTTATATTTATCAGCTTCGTGACGAGTTGCTAGGTTCAGACGGCCTGGATCATTGCATGAGAATGGATGAAAATGGCATCCTTGAAAGACGATCAAGTACTTGGCTGGACTAGGACGTTCCATCAATTTCTAATTGTTTGGCATTTTGGTCACCAGAGGACAGGAGGAGCAACATTTGTGAGATTTTGGTTGCTTTTGTTTGCGGAGTGCATGCGCTGTTGTCAGGCAAAGAGTCACATATAGCAACATATAGCAAATTATAGCAACATGTCCCAGTTTCCCTCAATTGTTTTGTTGTTGGAGGTTGTTGTTCACATTTGAGAGCCAAAACCGTCACAGAGTCAATGAACAAGTCCGAGTACTGTGATTTCTGTGTTCTTCCGTTCCGCTTGATTAGGCTTCTATGTTGGTCATGCATTTGTCATATACAATATATCTGAATTTTATCCATCTATCTATGTGTGTTTGTGTGTGTGTGTGTGTGTGTCCCTTGGAGTGGTAAGGGAAAACATCAAAGTGGGCAGCTTATCAGTCACAACTCTGAGGCTGAACTTCTGAACTCTTGAAGCAGGTGGAAGCCAAAGGCTAAAACGGCAATCTTGCGATTGTAATTCCAAAACTCAGGACGTCTTCAAGGTTTCAACAGAATGTCCCACTTACGTGATGCAACTGGCTTTTTGCCCTGCCCCGAACGGCTCTGAAAATTTGGATTGCTATCGACAACCAAGGCTGTTTGCGAAGCTTCCAGATGACCATAGGAAGGAGCAGCTTGAAAAACTGATGCTGGAGTGGAATGCGGATATTGCCTATGTGTATCCTAAATTTTTGGATGTGCAACGTTTGGGTCCAAATGCTGCTTTGTCTGAAGCTTGCCTTTGATTTGGCAGATGCGGAAAAAGAGAAGCTCAGGTTTTTAGAGGCTGATGTTTGGTATCAGTACATCAAGCTGTTTTGGTATCAACCTTTTCAGTTGTCATTTGTTGGGTCCTTGGGTCATGGCCTCTCAGGTTCTTCCATCCAAGACCTGACACCTTGCTGAAGGATTCGCAAATGGCTTGATATTTCATTCCACAAAGGGATGACAACTTCATATATGTTAACAATGTTAACCTGCCAAATTATTGGATTAAGAGCCACCGAGGATGAGCAGGACTTAGAAGAAGTTTGCCTGGGTCAGCGTTTCTTTGTCTATGATCTTCCCAAAGGCTTCTACGGTGGCACCTTTGAATGCTTGCAGGGCCAATGGGGGACCGAAGTGCTGTTGCACCAATATTTTCGCCACAATTGCAAGACCAATGATCCTGATGCAGCGGATTGGTTTTACGTGCCCCTGCACGCCACCTGCCTCTATGTGAAGCTGAATGAGAATGTAACTGAAGACCTCATTGGTAACATGGATGAAGTTTCCAACCGCTTTATCTTTGACCCCATGATGGACTTCCTCCGGAAGTCCCGGCATTTTCATCGCTTGAATGGCGCCGATCACATTTTCCTCTTTGCGGATGGGCAAGGTCCACGCATTTGGGACAGCCACTGATTGGTCTGATTGGTAAAATTTTACCATGTGTATCCATATGGTGAATATAATTGCATATACATGCATATACCCTCTACAGTAGTAAATTAACATAGACCCTGAGAATCACTAATTCGTAGTTGAAACTAGTCTTCCAATCCCTATCTGCAGGGTCTATGGTAGTTTACTGCAGGGTACTTCCTTTGAGATCTATGGATCATCCCCTGTCACTCGCATCTCATATACGGTACTGGCACCCCTTCGCGCCATCTTTTCTGGGGTGGAGGTTCAAACAACAAAACATCGGATTCAAGGTGCCCACAGACATGCCCCCAAGCTCATATTAGTGGTTGTTTGGAGGTTAACATATAAATAGAAACCATTTGCAGACCCTTGGCATCCACTAAGCCATCATATTTCTGTTGATGAAATCAATTTCGATCCGATTTTGTATCACTCCGTTTGGCTTAAATCCTTCCACCAATTCACCAATCTTACCCTGTTCTGAAATCCCAATTTTCTTCTGAGGGTGGTCACCTTTAGTTGACCCCCCCAACTGACCCCCGACGTCTCTTCCGTCGAGGCTACGACCTGCTGCGCAGCGACGCGGTGTTTCTGTCGCCGGAGAGCCGTTGTCCCACCTGGCAGGAGCCGCTGCGACGCTACGTGGACGTCAAGCGCTGCCTCTCCAGCTGGAAGGATCTGGTGATCCCCGGACACACGGCCCCTTGGGAAGTCAATGGCCGGAGCCTGGGGGAATTCACCAATATATTTGAGATTATTTGGGTAAATAATGTTGCGACCTCACTCGACCTGATTGGAATGATGGTTAGTACTCGTAGCGGTAAGCATAGAAGAAGAAGAAGAAGAAGAAGAAGAAGAAGAAGAAGAAGAGGCCTGGTTTCAAGTGATAGAGTAAAATAGTTTCATTTGCCCTGATGTAGAATAATGAAGGATAGTGAAGAATCAGAATACTGAGATATGATATTAGCCAATCATAACGGGGATTTGGCAGGTTGGAACTGATTGGAACTGTGGACCTGGATTTTTGGAGATGGGGATTCTTCTTGTCATGAAATCAAGTTTGGATGTTTTTATTGGTCTTTCGTGTTTATGCCGGGGGGGCCCAAAAGATCAAGAAATAAAGTTGAGAGAGCTCTCCCTGTAGGTTGAGTTAGATGAAAAGGGCAATACCCTGCTCCCTTTGAAGGGGTGTCTGATGTTTTTAATCAAACAAGGGAACAAGACTTAATTTCCGGTCCTTCCAAAGAGAACTGGTTGGTGGTTCTAACATGCCTCAACTCATCCCAAGAAAAGTGTCAACTGAGCTCAGTTCAATCCTTAAGAAATTGAGCATCTTGGACCAGTCGGTAACTTTGGATAACTCTGAAACACCCTAAATAGTGGGATTATGATTATACTGGGACAAACCATCTACCAACTGGTGCAGGATTTCGTCCATCCACAGTATAATATATGATATATTGGTTCTTCCCATTGTGTTTCAACCCAAGGACTATGCGCGCATCCAATACATGAAGCGTCACAACAAACGTTCGGCCGAGCGCCGCCTGCTGCTGACCTTCCACGGCCGTGCGCCGCAACTCCACGAGGCCTATGGCCACTGCGCGGTGCGAGGGGAACTGATGAAACTCAGCCGGACGCGGAAGCTGGAGGATGGAGTTCCTTGACCAATTTGCAAAACCTGAGGAACATAGGGGAGTGATTTTGTACAGATAAACATCACAAAAAACACTGTAGATAACACTAATCTTGGTAAGGCAATAGTAAACCATCCCATCCCCGATATGCGTGGTATAAACCATCAAAATATGGATGGCTTGTTATTGCTTCAATTACTGACATTGAATTAATATAAACACAAAATTTTGGTTTACTGCAGTGCTATGTACAGGAGATGTTTTCAATTGGTCATGCCGGGATTCTGCCACTGTGCTGCTTCTGAACAGCATAGCAATTTGCCAGAATGAGGATGGAACAACTACGGAGACAATATCAGATAGTAGTCATAGTAAGAAATAGGATAGTGATGGATAGTGGGATAACGTAGCACAGCACTTTGAGACACGTAAAAGGGTCTGAGTCAGTGATGAGAGAAAGTTGGACCTTTGGTCAGAATGCCTCGAGTCCAACCTGGCTCCGCTGAGGTTGACATCGGAGGCTTTGTGGGGGACTACTTGGAACGGAAAGGTGACAGCCATTTCTGTTTGGTCCCTGCTGGCACCAGCCCCTGGACCAACCATTTGTACGAGAGCTTCTATGCTGCTAGGATTTGCGAAGATGTTTTGCTGCATGTTCCTGTTTTAACCAATCCATTGGGAATGGCTTAACGAATCTATCAGGAATGTTTAAGTTTCTGCGGGGGCCTTTTTTTAAGCAAATCCAAGGCTGGCTGCATCCCGGTGATCCTCAGTGATGAATACGAGCTGGCCTTCATGAACGACCTTCCCTGGGAGAACTTCTCGATCAAATGGCCTGAGAGCCGCATTTGTGATGATGAAGACTGTAGCAGATCGGCGCTGTATGACTACCTGCTTTCTTTGGTGGAAGAACCGCAGAAGTTGTGGCATATGAAGCATCAGCTGGAACTACACAGCTGTTTCCGCTTGGTGGTTTCAACAATTTTTCAGATCTAGGTGGATATATCTCGCATCCAGCGCGTCCAACTTAAATGGGATGGTTTTCTCCCGATTGACTAGTTACCATGTGTATTGTCCGTAGTTGGTGAATTTTCTGACCACCAACATCCACCAATTTCAGGCTTCTTCAACTGGTACTCCACAGACCTCTCCTGCAGCCCCTTCGCCCTGCTACATCAACACCTCAAGTCCTTGTGGGACCGACGCAAGGCGCGGCCCCACCACAGGTACTGGAACGCCCAGCCGGCCTTTGAGGACGTGGAGGAGGACTTTGCCCATTTGTACAGAGAGACGCGCTTTAAGCATTTTGAGGATGATAGCACTTTCTCGTGGTTCCAAAGCAGACCCATGCAGACCCAAAAAAGTGGATGACATCTGGATGGATTGGAAGTAGCACCAGTCGTTTTTGACGATATGTGCATGCGTGATCATGTATGCTTTTGACCTCTTGTTAGTAGCGACTTGGCAACCTTCACCATATCTTTGTATCAAATTAGTGGCTGCTTCCTACCATTTTCTTGTGTCTTCCCTACTTTTACTATAAAATCTGATCTGATGTTTTTGATTCGATGCCCAAGTTAGCTTTCCCTCCACGCGGGGTTTTGCTGAAAGCAGCTGGGTCAGCCCCGCCCGTGCCAGCTCCTATAGCAACCATTGTATCAGATGGAGGCAACTGTATCCAATTGCGGATGATCAACTAGGAGCATTGCACTTCTGTAAATCCCACAGCCAGGGGCTTTTTCACATCTATTCACCCTCTGGTAAATGAACATAGACCCTGAAAATCACCAATTGCTAGTGGAAAGTAATCTTCCAACCTCTATCTGCCAGGGTCTATGTTAATTTACTGGAAGGTAACCATTGTGTGTTTCGGTTGTTGGTCATTCTAAAGTTGTCGCAGCCGCAGTTGTGCCCAGGCATTTATGCGGCCGAGGACGGGCGATTGCTGGGGCAACCCCAACGCTTTCAGGTGATCTATTCTGATGTGTTCCCGTCAAGCTGTCCCCAAAACATCCATAGTGAAGCCAAAACAACAAGAACTTTGAACAACGATAATGTGCCAAGCTCAATAATGAACGACCACCCCAAATGGGAATTTATTACCAGTATAGCCAGTATACCCTTATGTTGGTATCCTTATGTTGGGATGAGGCAACATGACCCCCACATGGTTGGTTACTGAGTCACTTAAACGGACCAATGGGACCAGTCCTGCAGGAGACTCATCCCAAAGCGGTGTCTCCGCACCCGAATGCTGGCTGGGCTTTAGTGGTCGGCAACGAGGACAAAGGCCCCGATGACGTTAGTTTCCAGTAAATTAACATATTTAGCAACCCGGAAAAAGAAAGAAGCCTCATGAAGCTTGTTGTATCATTGTTTTAATTAGTAGGATGTTATATACTTGTCCTTCATTTTTTGGGGTTGCTGTAGATAGATGTGTGGAAACCACAGTTTTCCAAGGAACATGATGTAGACATGGTGGGTTTCTCCATGCCTATTATAAAAACATACTGAAAGGATCCCTTGGAATTTCCTCTAGGAAATGGCGGACCTGGGTGGCACCATTTTATAGAGTGTGCGGTCTTGTGGGGTGCAGGATGTGTGCATGGTACATTCTATAGACGTGTAGTGGTGTCTACTTGAGGTGAAATAGGGGAACTTGGGGGTTCCATTTTATAGGATTTTTTGCTATTCACAGGGAACCTGTGATTGCACAAAAAAAAGAAGTTCCATTTTGTAGAGGCAAAATGGTTTAGTTTAGTGACATCAAGGGGTTGGCATTGGGGTCCTCCATGGTCCTCCATTTTATAGAGGATCCTGCGGAAACATATTTTAATACAATAAAACAACATGAAATAATGAAATTTTGTTTAAACAAATGATCATTTTTTTATCTCAAATTATTTCAAATTCGATCGCAGATTTTTGCAAGATCCTTGATTCTAATGTTGGCTCAAAGACGCTTGATTCAAAGGTGTTCAAACAATTTGAACATATTTGACCCATGTTTGAACAACTATGAAACAATCAATGCATGAGTTGAAATCAATGAATTTCCTATGTATATCTCGGTTCCATTACCATTTTTCCATTTTATAGGCAGAAAAACAGGAAAAACTGCGAAATTATGCGCTTTTAGGGTAAACCCTAGTACCTCCATTCTATAGAGGCTGTTGAAAGTGGTCCCTATTTGTGAGACCTTGGGGTTCCACTTTATAGAGATTTTACAGCCCTGGGGCTCCATTCTATAGAGCCAGACCCTCCATTCTATATATATATATAATATATATATTTATCTCTATATAAAAATATATATATATATATATAATTTCTATATCTATACAATATATATATATATATTATATATATTATATATATATGTATATATATCGTAAATTGATGTATGTAGCTGCCATAGCTGATGCCTGCGAGGCGTGTCTCCTGACGTGCTCGAATGTTGCGACGACTTCCTGTGCGTGCCACAGGTGCCATGGAGCATAGGGGAGCTGCCCTTGACAATATCTGGCATGATTCATTTACAGGAAACCCCTATATTTTATAGGAAAATCCCATGGGTTTCCTGTAAATTTTCACTTAACCCAATCCAATGAATGATGTAGTCAACATCTGAAATAGGGTGAAACCGTCCACCGTCATTCACAAGAAACACCACGATCCACATGCTTTTTTCTCTGCTCTTTCTTGTCACTGGGCTTGGCTCGCCTTTAGCCTCTGGCTAGACTCCTGGAGATGGCGATGGAGAGAGAGACATGCTTTTTTCTCGGGTCAACTTTGTACTGCAGCACTTCTGGGATCAAAAAGTGGGCTATTGACTGCTTGAACCTTTGCTGGGTGGTGAAATGTACAAAGTAGATGGGAACAGCAGACAACCTCTTTTCTCTCCTTGCTGGCTGAACAACAGCATCTCTTTCGGGAGCGAGGACTTGTGACTGTAATGGCCAGTGTCACAATAGAGCATAAGTGGCGAAAAAAAAAGGGAATCATCGCAACATGACTTATTTTTCATGGTATGGTTACTATCATATACTAATATAACCATTCTGTACTAGTGTCATGATTTGCCAAGATCTATGTCAGTCAGTTATTCTCTCAACTACCCCATTCACAAGCATTGTCCCGGAAAATTCCACTCATGAGATTCTTCCGGAAATTTCAGGTGCGGGGCGCATCTCTGAATGTGGCACACGCTGCGGCCATTTGCATGTACGAGTCCTGGCCTTGGAAGCCCTCCGGTCTCCACCAAAACGATGGGCTCAGCCGGTCCTGTGGCTGATGAGGATCCCCTAGATGGCACATTTGGTTGAGGGGTTGCTCAACTACCAACTGGAAGTTGCTCCATTTCTTGGGGCCCAGTTGGCTGGAAACTGGGGTTTGCTGCTTGCAATCTACAGGTTTGGTTGGCGTGGAATAACAGTAATGAATTAGAGCACCCCTCAGTTTTTGAGGTGCAATCCCAAGTCAACAACTTGTGAAACTGTTGGTGAAACATGGTCAAATGATGTCAGATCAAATCAAATCCCGAGTTTTGCCTGTCGAAGCCATTTGGACAACCACCTCAGCCCCCTGACCCTCACTGTTGCAGCACCGGCCATGGCGGTTGAAGACCAACGGCTGATTGCCGATGCTCAGAACGAGGAGCTCACTACGGCAAGCTGGCGCCGGGCACCCGGGCCCTTGGTGCTTGGACTTCTGGGGAGCAACCTGCTGTTTCTTGGAGTTTGGCCCCCCTGGAACCCAGGTCCTGGAAGTTTGTAAATGATCAACTATCAAGAGACCGGTGATGAATTAGGAGGGAACGTTTCGGAGTCCATATTCCACTTTTTTTTTTTGGGAGCCAAGGAGCTACAAAGAGTTTCCAAAACACGATCATATTATGATAGTCAATGTCAAGCTCAGTTGAAGAAACATGAGGAAATCCTGGCTGATCATCTAAGTTATTCAGGGTTAGCGCCAACAAGTCATGATTTGCTCATGTAATATGATAAAATGTGAGCCCCCCATTTGAAACCATGTGAACCCTGCCCGCGGGTGTATTATTCGGGGGTCTACATTGGCAACTAGATGATTTCATCACTGGCAACTAGTGCGCTTGAAATGAAGGGAAACGACTTAGTTGCGGACCGTATATAGCAACCCCCCAAAAGATAGAACATAAATTTACCATTACTTCAACAGGATTTCACTTTTCTATCTTTTTGGGGTTTCTGTACATACTTACCTTCAGGATCATGGCATGTATGGAAGAATTGTTGCCGTCTAGTCTACCCCAACGGACATGGTGTTGAAATAGTTTTTCAATCAACAGATATCAACAGACAAGCGAGATGATGTATACGAAGTGTGTGATTTTTGTGGAATGTAGTGTTTGCATTTTTTCAGTTCTGTGCGCGCAGTGGAGGGGAGAAAGGCTTCCAATGTGAATGTTTGCCAAGTCTGCTTTTTTTTTTTTTTTTGGGGGGGGGGGTGACAGGTTGAATTCATGATATGTCCCTATTTTGTCATGAGGCAAGTAAGGGAAAAAATAATCATTACATAATCATTTATAGTCTTTTTTTTTCAATATAGGGGCTGTAAGTGCAAAATCATATAGGGTCCAATACGCTGCTCCATCCTGTGCCTCACGAGTCAATCTGTCTTTTTCGGCTTCCCATTTCAACAAGAGACATATTGCTGGGAAATGGTGGGAATTTCGTGGGGATTAACCATGATTAAATAACAGTGGCCATGTTTTGGGGGATACTGGATAATAACTATTTCATTAAACTTAATTAACATTCTGAAACTAAACTAATCATTGCGCACCACTGAAACAAAAGTTCACTGGGAATTGGCCATGCAAGGCCCTGCACCCGCCCCGAGGCTTTTGGGCCTGGTCCTCTGGCTGGGCATTGCCCCAAGGGCCCGTTCACCGTCTNGTTCACTGGGAATTGGCCATGCAAGGCCCTGCACCCGCCCCGAGGCTTTTGGGCCTGGTCCTCTGGCTGGGCATTGCCCCAAGGGCCCGTTCACCGTCTGTGGATGGTACGGATCGGGATCTCATGTTGCCCTTGCACTCCGAGTTCCGCCGGGAGCAACGCAACCTCTTCGACGTGAACTTGTTCGATGATCCGGATGAGCTGTATGAAGAAGACCCCATTGAAACTGAGCAGAACTGGGGGGCAGAGGGGAAAGAATCTTCATTGATTCCCAAACTTGTTGCAACCGTAATTGCAGCCAATCCCAAAAGCTCAAGACTCCAAGTTTGTAAACCC
>BGPT01001285.1:0-17117 GCA_003297045.1 Symbiodinium sp. clade C Y103
TCAAGTGAATTTTGCTAATCAAGTGAATTGCTAATCAAGTGAATTGCTAATCAAGTGAATTTTGCTAATCAAGTGAATTGCTAATCAAGTGAATTTGCTAATCAAGTGAGTTGCTATTCAAATGAATTGCAGATCACTTTTCGTAAGACGGAAGTATAGACTTCTAAACTTCCTTCGATGACATCTCTAGGTTTTGGCATTCAATTGCTATGACATCTCTAGGTTTTGACATTCAATTGCTATGACATCTCTAGGATTTGACAGTCAAGTGCTAGACATTGAATTGCTCCGTAACACGGAAGTATAGACTACTAAACTTCCTTCGACTAATCCCTTTAAGGCAAAAAGTAGGGAATCACGACATATTTGGGACCACTAGTGCAATGGGTCTTGGTGCAAACCAAGCCCATACAAAACAAGTCTCTGCCATTTGGGTGGTGTTTAAAAAAAGTAGGGAAAAAGGATGATGTAATATGTCATATGTCATCTGTAGTACGTGTATACTATGTCGATACATCATATACAATATGGAGGTACATCCTATTTCGATCCATTTTGTGTATATATGTGAATTGTACGTCATGTACTTGTGTGTTTGCATGGTTTTCTGCCAACTCTTCATCTCCTTTCTTCTACGGAAGACAGTCCTGGAGTTGCCAGCGACGTCCCGGGGCAGCAGACAACAGCTCCTGCATGGGACCGAAGCTGAAAAATCAGAATTCTAGCATCTTCCTGTTGGGACTGTTCGCAGTAAAGCCCAGTTTATGTAGAAAATTCTCGAAGCTCAAGTGACTCAAGTGACTCAAGTGACTCAAGTGGAAGCAAGTGATCATCCAAAACTGGTGTGGTGCAGGTGGGGACAAGTGCAGAACACGTTCTGAATCCTGGGATAGAGCCCAGCAGGCGAGGCCCGGAGTACTCTCCTCCTCAGCCCTGGCGCAGGAAAGGTCTTGAAGTCTTCCTATTCCCCGTTCTTCCTGACAAAAATGCCATGTTGATCCCCTCTGAATAGAGGTTTTGCGACAACTAAAGGGTGGGCTGGGGTCGTATTATAAGATTTTGATCCTTCAGACCACCCCTCACTGCCTGGTTCTACCTCATTCGGCCAAGAGCAGATAGTATTGCACCAAGAAATCCCCAAAATTCATCTATCCCAGGGTCTTGAAATTCTTCCCCCAAGCCATTTCTGGGTTGGTTCCAAAAATTCAGGTACCCCAAATCCAGTAGCTAATCATCATTTTCCCTACGAAATGGTCATTAGGATGGTGAACCCAATGTATGCACAATTCTATCCCCATTAAATACCCATCTGTTGATAATCCTCTCCACTCTTAGGCCCTCAACCGCATGCCTCAAGGGCAACCCCGAAAGCGCCCGCAGGGTGGACGTCTTGCCCGCCCGTGCAGGGCCCACGAAGCCCAGTTTGGCGCAACGGCACTGGTGGGTGCCTCACCAGAGCAGTGGCTGAAGGAACTGAGGCGACCAGTGGGAAGAAGCTGAAACTTGCATAAACTATGTTAGTTTCTCTCTATCCATTTTTGCAAACATAGGGAATCCATCCACCAACATATGTAATATATAAATCTAGGTATGTTGGGAAGAATCCATCAGCTAACATCGAGAATCGTACATTTTCACAGGAAAGGATTGTGTTCCAGCCTCCATTTCAACGGGGTCTATGTTTGGGGGGGAGGGTCATGCGGCCGCAAAAATCCATGAAAATTCCCAAGCTCAGTAGGAGATTAATCCGGAAAAGGACGGATTTTTCCACAACCTGTTTGTTTACCTGACGGAGCAAGACCCAAGACAATTCAAGATGACTGCACCTGGGCCCCTAAAACCCACCAAAAGCAACCCCATCGATGGCTTTTATCTTGATGAATCCTGGGCATCCTTCAAACAAGAAAAATCTTTCGCTGGGTTCTCTCCCGTCCTGTTTCAAGAGTGATTTTAATGTGGGTAAAACAATAATAAACCATTCCCCAAATCACCATAAATAGGTGGTATAAACCATTCCAAAATGGGTGGTTTATTGTTGTTTTACCAACATTACCAAGAAAATGCCATCAAAAAAAAAACCTTCACCGTTCGGTTTACAGGTCGCATCCCGCACCTTGCAGCAGGGCCCGTCGGAAGGCGTCTTTCGCATCCTCGCCCAAGGCCAACTGCAGGTGTCGCGCCGAGTTCCGTTGGCTGCGGAATTTCTCCAGGTGATTGCCTCAGGGCAAGGGGATAGAGTTCCATTGGCAACCTATAAGGTAAAGAATAGCTAAATATAAGAGGTACTGTAAATAAGAGGAATTCTAAGTAAATGAATCTGACATGCACTGAACCAAATCCTCCCAGGATCATGAACCTCCCCCTAATTTGGAGAACTTTGACCAACCGCATTGTGTTACCCCCGGCTACTTTAACCTGGGAATGGAAAATACCTGCATTTGAATCCATTTACAATCATTTACGAATGGTTTTCCCATGAACAATTTGACATTTCCACGGCTAAGTCAGACTAACCAAGGGCAGCTGATTTTTTCCAACAAATCCCAAAAATATGGTAATCCACTGGTTTATCAGATCATGTTCCCAGTAAAGTCCAGAAAAAACCAAATTGAAACCTAGCAGCTGGAGCTCAAGCGTTGCGATGGCAATCTGGGCACCGATGCTGACGCCACCATACTTGGCTCGCGGCTGTTGGCCTTGGAAAAGAGAAGCGGCCCGGGACAATCGTACAGTGCAGCAATTGGATGGTTGCTTAAAGGTTGGATAGATTGCTTCTCAGATTGTTCTTCAGCTTTCACTGACCTTTAAAAGTCGGTAGGTCTCCAAGGTCCAAACGGAGGAGGGGTGAACTTTGCCAACAGCATCACAACATCGGCCGAGCCAAGTGGCACTTCGTGGTGGTGGACTCAGCTTGAACTTGCCTGGAGGCAGCTGGATGGTTGAAATTTGAGGCAGCTGGATTCCCCTCTGACCCCAAAAAGATGGCAAACGAGACTGCGAAAGATGTTCCTTTTGGAAAATCTGAGTTGTTCCACTTCCATCATTCTCACTCAATGATCGTTGGAGTCGAGCGTAGCAACGCCTAAAAAGATAGAAAAGCATGAATACAACTTACCACCATTTCAGGCGGATTTTACAAACTCTATGGTTCTTGGGGTTTCACTCCTTGGCTCCCCATTTTTTTTAAGGGAAGATGGGTGCAACCACAGTTCGGAACCCCTCCCTACTAACCACTGGATACAAACATAGCTTGTTCGAAAAATTCCTCGGAGATGATTTTCCCACTTCAAACCTTCATGTATAATGGCGTTTCCCATTAAAATCCCATAATTTGTAGATGATATTCCCATTTTAATCCCAATTCATAAGGTATTTCCCAGCCACCAGCCATGTTTGGTTGCCTGACTTCTCGTTGCCCACGGCCACGCCCAGAGCGTTGCGCCGCTTCTCCCGTGGCGGCGTAGCGTGCTCGAAGGAGGTGGACAGCTGCTTGCGAAAGCCGTGGCTCGGGGGCGGAGAACCTGGCATCGGTTTTTGGGACAGTGATGAATGGATTGATGCTACTGCTCTAGTGTTACAAGTTTCTATTTTTGTTGTTTCTAGTTTCTATTGTTGTTGGTTTCAGAATTGTTGTCATTGTTGCTGTTGTAATTTATCATTGCTGCTTCTAGTCTTATTGTTGCCGTTTTCTGCTACAACTACAATAGAAGGTTGGAAAAAATTGCGGAAGCTCATGGGTTTTTGCCCTCACTCTGCAGGGTTTCCTGCCAAGTTTTCCTTTTCAGGAAATGATGCCCTTGAAGAGCACCCCTAGGGAAAAAAGGGACATCTGGTTGGTGGTGTCTGCCCCCCGTGAAGCAAATGCGTGTCAGTTCAAACCATCTTTTTTCACAAGGTTGTAAGACAAGAAATGCTTCAAACCACCAGCTGGAAATCATTGCACTCAGAAAAAATTGTAAGGATCTTCTCCTGACAACCCAGGGAGCCACCTGAACCGGCGCGCTCAGCGCTGCTGTCAGCAACGCTGCGGGGCGGCTCGGAAGCGGCACGCCTCAGAGATGGCTGATGGACTGATAGATGGAATTCACTGGGTTGATTTGGGTGACTGGTTGGGACTATGACCACAGGAAATGGAAAGTGGAAGGACCCTCAAAATTTGGTTGGCAAACTGCTACTATCGCTCTGGCGCATCTGTTTTGAGGAAGGGCATGGACGCAAAATGGGGTGGATATTCTTTAAGATGATTTTGTCAGTTCACCAAAGCATCATTCCCTAGCATCATGTAGCCAGCTTTCCCAAGAGCCTGATCCTAGACCCATAGTCACACTCATTGGATCCATCAGAACCATCACTCAACCCAGCAATTCTGCGTAACACAATCATATGCAGTACACCGAAGACTTACATGGAACCCAAAAAGGGTTTGAAGTTGATTTCTACTGAAATTTACCGCTTTTGGATTTTTTCTACATGGAAATGCTAATAGACCAAGCAGGATGAAATCAGATTTTTAGTGAACTGGTCCAAAGACTGTCCTCTAGCAATAGAATATGGCATGCTGGCACATCTTCCGGAAGATGGTTGTCTTTCGAGGGACAATCATCCATCAATGGGGGATTCACTGCGTGATTTTCCAGTACGGCATCCAATTTAAGGAAATCTGGGGAAAAAAAAACGTTTCGTACCAATCCCATCCCTCTAATACTAAACGCTCCCATGTGGCCACCCCAGATGAACAGATTCAGTAGTAAACCAAGGTTTCTAGGGGATATTCAATCCTGGCAGGAATGGATTCATCGCGTCTTCCTGATGATATTCACCCGCAACAACTTGTCAAGTAGTGGATCTGTTCGTTTTGGGGTGCCATACAGGGACGGGTTACAGCAATTTCACGTGCGAGGTATATATCTGTTTGATGGTGATTCTATTTACAGTAGGTGATTTTCCACCATGCCGGAGTGATTGTCTTTCAACGATTGGCCACCACATACAGCCCACGCTCTCCCAGAACACAGCTCCCATAAAATCTATCTAAAGAAAAATGCATCTATGATATTTTGGGCCAGTAATTTTTTTTTGCAATTCCGCCATGGCTTCCCCCAAAGAAATAGTCCCACCCCAAAACTTCAATTCATCATGGTTTTTCACAATTGCCATCAACTTTCACTATCAAAATTGCAATTTCTTAGGCATCGCATGCGGGTTTGTCCAAAAATCGGGCACCCACCCCTAAATCCAAGTTCGCTATTGCCATTTGGCAGGTCAGACACATCCAACTTCTGGAGTGAGTTCTATCCCATGACCTCTCCCCAAATTTATACCTAGTTACTGATAAATCCCCAAATTTCACCGGCCCGAACCTTTGCCCCGACCCACCTCAGCATCACCTTCTGCTGCCTTGCGCCAATCTGTAGCTCTTCAGCCGTGGTGGAGTCACTGGTGCGACCCTCCGCACCCAGGCTGGCACGGCTCCTTGGCGATGCCATGGGATGGGGATGAGTTGGGTCAAAAACCTATGGATTTCCACGGGAAAACATGGCTCAAATTCTGGATTTAAGTGGGTCAAACTTGGCCTCATGGGGCTGGATCAAGGCTCTTATTGGAAATGGGGCAATGGAAATGGCTGTGGGCTGCTATTTCACAGCTAGATTTGGGCAATGTTGACAACAAGAAGCTAATTTTTAAAAGAAATGACCGACAAATTGTGTTCCAAGAATTTCTAGGTGGTCCTTCAGGTGAGAAGTAGAGGATTCCTAGGTCCCTTAGGTTGGAGAAAACCCTCAGTTGCAGGGTTGAACACCTCTGAATTCTACCAAAAAAGCAGCGAGGGAGGTTCAGACTGCCCATTCAGCTCTTCGGCCACGTGTGCGAGACAGGCAAACATAGGCAAACCACATGCGCTTAGCAGTGCCAAGGCTCAATTTTCTGGGCAGGTTGGTATTGAGTTTGTTTAACATTGCACTTCTTGGGCTCTTTTTCGTTCGTCCTTCGGTCAACCTCGGCTTGGGAACAACACCAAAGGGATGCATTCAGGGCCAGCATCACTTTCACAAGATCTAGCTAATGGATTCGCATCCTTCCCATCTGATCACTGCTGGCCCAATCCTGTTCGTGCATGGTTAGAACCCTATTTTTGAACATTTTTTGGTGCAAAAAGGTCCATTCTTGATGGCAAAAATCCCCAATTTCCCATTGGTTCATTGCGACCAGGCACATCATCTGAACGTTGGGTTCGGTCTTTCTCCGCACCGACTGAGCGCTCATGGCGCTCAGTGTCACGGCGGAATCTGCACAGCTCACCTTGGGAATTCTTGGGGATGGGTGATTGGACTGAGGATCTCATCATTGGCTGAATTATAGTAAGTCACTAACCTAATTTTTGGTCCAATATCTGGCTGAAATCAAGAAGTCACAAACCTGAAAATAGCTGAAGTAAGCCCGTTCTGGGATGATTCCCCGAAGCCTAACCATCATTCCAGTGACGTCACGAAGTAAAGTCATTATGATTACAATTCATCCAAATATATTCACATGTATGGTGCATGCACGTAAGAATGGCAAATATATGTATCATGCAATATGTGTGTGTGGCATATAATACATCTTATATCATATGTATCACAGATTTCAAAGAGGCAGACATGCCGTAGGTATTCAGTATTCATTTATAGACTATAGATTATATAACTCGTTAGTTGGTTGGTTGCATATGTAACTTCTGTCATCATCTATATTTCTGTGCAGGTACACTATCTATTCCTGGGCTGAGTCTTGGTGATATGTCGGTGATGGCTTGGAGATTTCCCAACTCTAAGCCCCAACCCATCAAGTGTCCACCACAACCAATGGCAACGGAGCCAGTTTCACAAGGACCCTTCCAGACCTTCTGTTGCTTACATATCTTCAAATCAAAATCAGTAAAAACCCTCCGGTACCCAAACATGGCTTGCTGGAAATTCCTCCATTTACAGGGGATTCCCCATTGCCACGTTTGGTTCCCCGAGGGCACGTTTGATGGTGGCATCCTCATCCTCGTTCTTTAAACTCCATTGTTTGGTGGTCAGACCCCATCTTTGTTGGCTCAATCCCCCATTTTTGTCTGTGAGATGCCTTGGTTTTTGTTCCTCGAAGTCTCATGTTTGCTGGTAGAAATTGATTCAAATCCCCATGAATCAGAGTTCACTTCCTGATTTCTCAAACAAAATCATAAAATCCTCATCCCAACCTCCGCAGCCACATCTCCCCTCGACTATACCGCCCACGTGACGTTGGTCACCGTGGACTCACTCGCACTCTCGCTATCCGACGGCATCGCGGTGGCGTCCAGCAGGCGTAGACCTGCGACCTCAGCACCTCAGGTGAAGGCAAACAGCTGCGCCTGTCTGAAAATTTGGGTGCCGTAGTAACCCCCAAAAAGATCTGAAAATTAAAATCCCAGAAAATGGCGATAAATCAATTTTCTATCTTTTTGGGGGTTACTGTACCAGTTACCATAGAACCCAAATGGCAGTGTAAAAATTGGGAAAATATCGGAAAATGATAAAGCCAGTGGAGTTCGAGGGTACCCTATTTTCAGACAAACCTGTTGAAACACGAGAACATGAGAAATCAGAATCAGACATCTTGGTTTGGGGAGGGAACTAGAAAATTGTGCTTACTAAGGAAAACTGGGGTGTCATGGAAATTTGACCACTCATTTTAGAGGAACAAGTGATGATCAGTGGATTGTTTCCCATCTAGGGGAAATCTTGGACCGGAAACCATAGTAAAGTCACCCCCAAGTTGATCGTGGGTTCTTGCAGATGTTCCCTTCAACCAAATCTGGGAATGTGTGAATGGTGGATTCGCCATTGACTTGGGGTGAAGGATTTCCCATTTCACGGGCTTGATGGTTTACGTCATCGGGGTTTGAAAAAAATGCGGTTGAGAAACAACAACAATCATTGTCGTTCACCCGCACACATGGTCCCAACCAGTGGGAGAACGCCGAGAACCATTTGGCTGATCTCCAAAATCTCCAACAAAAAAACTGATTTGCCCAAGCCCTTGGTCAGATCAGAATGCAACAGCATGCTATTGGTGAAACCAGCGGCTCAAGCTCGCCACGGACGGCGAGGATGCCACGGGTGACATGGACGAAGGCACATCGCCTCTGGACCATCCAGGATTTCACCGGAAACTATGGGGATTTCAGCCACAAGACTTGCCGATTGGAGTTGATTGGGATGTGGTGTCATAGGGAATGGCACCAATATCAAAATCTATCACTTAGAGTCTAAGACTTAGAGTAAGTGCATGAAAACATAGAAAGACGCGCATCTTTCGGGCGTAAATCCTTTTCGGGCGTAAATCCTTTTCGGGCGTAAATCCTCTTCGGCCTACGGTTGAATGACCCACCGCGCCCAGCACCTTCCAGAACTGGTGGAAGCGGGAGCTGTGCACGTTGCCGGCGGTCACCTTGATAAACGGTGTGTCTGAAAGTGGTATCCCAAACAACGGGATTTTGGACACCATGATGTTGCAAACAAGCCCATAATGTTGTGATGGCCGTTTTCTGTTTTACCTCTTCAATATCAGTGTTCATCCGCCCTTAGTGATGAATAGCCAGTGGCCATCGCAATTGATTGTGGTGATCTGGGAGGCATTCGGAAGCAAAAGTGTACCAAGGAGAAAGGTTTTGACATGTCTAAACTTCAATCTCCTATGGGAGATCTGTTACTTTTTGTTGCTTAGGTTGTTTCACTGCGTGACAGATTGACCCACTATAGCTTGTCATTCATCAACACGTAGTCCCAAATTTTGATGGTTACTTACAGTTGGCTTAAAGCCCACCTGCCTTATTGATCATGTGAAATCCCCATTTTTTCAGCACCTGCTTGTAGCAGATTGGAGCCGGCATCCGTCTCCGGCACCGGCGCCAGCGGCGTGCTGTTGATCAGCATGGCCGGTGGGAGAACACGAAGGTCTATGGTGAGATAAATTCTTGAAGGATCCTACTGGGATCAGCGTAGATTGTGTGAGATCAATGTGATTCTGGTGATCTTGGTGGACTGGGATCATATAGGGATCCTACTTGGGCGGTGGAAGGAGTTCAAGTTGCAAGGGTTTTACATGTTTTAACTGTTGCATGGAATTCTCTCATGGTCATTTTTCTTGCTACGGTTGGTGCCGAATCTCATGGCTTTCTTCTGAGGGCATATGCACTGTGTCCCCATCTGGCTCTGGAAGGCATGGCTGAAACCCCCAACCCTCATGGCAAAGCTGCACCCTCCGTGCTTTGAACCAACTACGCTGAGGCAAGGAATGAGGTAGCTCAAAAGACTCCTAGCATCAGCTCATGGCTGAAATAAAATTGAAAGAGATTCCACCCAGGTGGTAATAATTCACCAACCTAATCCGTTAGTTGGGAAATGCCTCATTTTGCGGGGTCAGCACCTTCACATATGCCTTCTTGCAGCCCATCTCTCTCCAAATCACATGTTGAAATTGGTGTGGCTCAAAATTTTGCAGCAAAGGATCCACAAGAGTTGTCTTCAGCACTAAACCAGCCATGTTACTGGTGCCAACATAATTTGACGCCAAATGCTGGCCACCCTTGCCCACTCCCAAGCTGCCCTCTTTTCCAGCCGGTCCAGCTGTGTCAGTCAGAGGACCGACCTGATCATGACACGACACACATGGCCCACCTCGACCGCATCTCACCTTTGAAAATGCGGGATAGGTGCACCGTAGCTATCGCAGCTGAGCTCACCACCTGAGTCACCAAGTGACCTGCTCTGAGTGGAGTTTTTCCATTTTGGGGCTGCTCAGCTGTTCCCACGGCTGCAAAAGGGGGTGGTGGTATCTGTACAAACTTACGGTGCCCGCTGCCTGTTCCTCAGCACAACTGGTGCTGGCGGCAAAGTGGCATCCGATTGGCACCATCCACTAAGCAGCCGGGAGAGGTAGCAGAGGCTGCATCAATGCCTGCACTTTTGGAAGATCTGGAATCCTACGATCCTACAATCGGTTTGAGGGAAACCCTGCAGGAAACCATGACGGTGTTCTCCTCTTGTTTTTCCTGCTGACCGAATGGCTGAAAACCTCATGCATTGGAGGCTGGCCACAACTCTCAAGTTTACTACCTAGACATAGCGGGTTGTTTTTAACCATCGTTCTGTTTTTGAAATTGATAATTACCATGAAGGTACACACAGATTTGCCTCCCATTGATCAACGTCACTGCTTGAAATGTTCTCCGAATTCCGCTGAACGATGTTTTCCAATAGCACGCCTACCTTGTGTTGGAGAAGACTTAGAGCCCCCCAAAAGTTTGATGCCACTTTCACTTGGCGGTATGGGTACAGACTTGGCCAATTCTGGCAACATCTCCCCCAATCATAGCGGATGATGTTTTGGGCGAATTTTGAGCACTAACAACCACTTATTTATAAGTGTTCATCTGGATAGGGGGGTCAGTTGAGATTCTGAAAGCCTGCGTTAAGCTACCATAAAGTGACAACAGCTCTGAAAAAAATATCAACCAACCACCATTTCAAATTCTCATCGTCGACCTTCCCCAAATTTCAAATAAATGTCCCGTTCTTTCAGCCAACACCTGTTCCATCTAATCGCTAGTGAAATCCCCATATATTTTCCCCAATTATTGGATCTTCAACCGGGTCTCAGCCATAAATATCTAGTCACCACTAACTCTCATTCTATCCTTGATATTCCTTTATTCGGCCTCCATTTCACGGTTTCAGCCACAAAATCCTCAGGTTCCCTGGAAGATGTTCCCCTGCAACAGCGCCGTGGTGGCGCGATCATTGCGCTCACTGCGCCCGTCCTCACTGGGCCACAGCAAGAGCTTGGTCCATTCGAAGGCGCCCAGCCACAGGGCGCCGCCCAAACCTGGCAGGTGGACCTGGGAGATCTGTTCTTTAAGAAATCAAGGGTTAACATGGGCTAACTGTTTCAAAAAAATGTGGTTAACTATGAAGTTAAAAAGAAAATGTAGCCAACCGTTAACTTTAAAAAAGAACGTTGTTAACTGTCATGTGGTTGGGAAACTCAATTCGGAGCTCCTTAGGAAACATACAGAAATATGTTGGCAAATAGTTGATATATAATGAACAATGCAATATATGGATGTGTCTGAAAATGGGGTATACCCCGAAAATGAATATGCTAATGGTGAACATTGGGGTACCATACTTTCAGACAAACCCCTACGCGTGGAGGTTGGATGTGGTTCCTAATTTGAATCAAAAAATTGAAGAAGAGTCAACCATCCAAAAACTGAAGAGTTTACTGATTCAACCGGCAAATATGACTTTCACTATATAAGCTGGGTGCTTAAGCCTCAGGAAAAAAAACGGTGCCAGATGAAGCATTCGCCCCCTACCTGAGTGCAGGCCCCGCGGGAGCGCTCCCTTGAAGAGTCCCATCATGCCACACTCCTGGTGGTGCCAGGGGCTAAGGGGTGATCTTTTGTGGGGATAACCATAGGATTTTAACCACCACAAGTTGGAATATAACCAAACTAAACAATGGTTCTAGAATTGCATGTGTACTGTGTATATATATATATATATGCAAACATGTATGTATATACACATCTATCTATAACTGAATCTAGCTGAATTGTGATCATCAACTCACTAATTTGAAAATAGCCAAAATAAGGTCATTTTGGGATTCTCCTTGCTTCCCATCATTCCAACTGATATACATTCTCTATTCTGTTGTGGCATGCAGTCTTGGGACCCAGGACCCAAGTCCTTGCTCATGACACCCAGCGTTCGCCACAGCCCAAGGCGAGCCCTCGGGTCTTCCTTACAGCAGTGGGAGAGCTCCCACTCTCCCAAGGTCCGGTGGCATATGGTGGCATATATGGAAAGTGATGACTGGAAACGGGTGAACTCAACAATGCACATCGGAACTTAGTTTTAGAATTATAGAACACAAGGGAAATCATTCCTGATTGTATCAGTTCTGATTGTATCACCCCCTTCAGCTGCACATGTTGGGATGCAGCCAATTGTTTGGGATTTCATGTCCCAGCGGCCGTCAGCATGATGCGAGTCTTGGCTGCATCCAAGGGCGTGGTCGCCAGACCAGCACAGCTACCCGCCACAAAGCCTTAGACAGGGGCCACTGAAGCACCAAGAGACGGTCATACCGTCATACCGCCTGGATGGAAGGCTACCACCATCCCCAAGACATCCCAAAATCCAAGTGATGTTCCATGATTTTCAAGGGCTTTTGGGGTTGGATGATGCACCACTGCAGCCAAGACTCCACAGTGCATGCCAATAAGACCTGCAACACAAGCAGGACTCATCTCAGAAGATTAAATGCATGATGTTCCCACTTTGAACTACAGTTTCTTGAGAGAATTGGCCGTGGAATGTTCTACTTGCTGCTGACCCTGATAAAAAATGGCCACCTTATCATGTTGCCATGAGATTGCTGAATACGATTAACAGCTGACTCTTGCAAAAGGGTTCAGCACGTTTAACAAAATGGGACCATTTTTGGCGCTATCTGCTAATTGACAATGCAAATTAGAAATTCCATATATATATAGTAGATAAACATAAAAACCAGCCCATTGGTCACCTGTCAGTTCCACCCCTCTGCCGCCAACCTTGCCGTTGCTTGTTGTCTTCCGCATGTGCTCGTGCAGCCCAGGGGTGGTTGTGTTTCAACTCCTGGGGAAAGTGGGATGCCTTCACCCCAAAGCACTGAGGATCCAGCTGGGCGGCATTCAAGTTCAGAGGCCAAAGAGAACTTGAGTGATTCGTTTTTCTGCTAATGGTTCACTGCAGCTTATGTGGAAACTACAAATCTAAGTGGATGGCTCTAACCCATCCAGGTCTGCGGACTACCATCTCCGCCACGCCTCGAAAAGTGGCATCTGGATCAGTGCAAACGGCACTTCACCTAGAAAATAGCTGCAGGCATAGAGAAATCATCAGCGACCAGTGCCAGCTGAAACTTGGCACCAAATTGATGATCCAATTCAGGAAGCACATGGCAATGGATTGATTGTTGGCAATTAATGGTGTTCACTTCTTACAAGTTGAGTTTGCAATAATTACAATCCAGAACTTTGTAGTTGGCGGTCTGAAAAGTTGGATTCTGAAAAGTTGGCCTAAAACCACTTCACCACAGCAAGGCAACTTGCCACGTCTCCCTGTGGTTAAGCGGTCAAGATGCGCATCGCAGTAGCTGCGAAGCCAGCGAAAAATCCTTTGACACCCTCGGCCCAGACCTGGCTTTGTCCCCTTTGCAATTGTCTCCCAAAGTGGCACTCCATGGAAAACATGGTTATGGCTCAAATCCTCCCTGGTGAACACCAACATGGCTGGCAAATGGATGTGCATTCCCCCAAAATATGCTGCAATAGGCTTCGATCCATCCCTAGATGGGAAAATGCTCAGCCCAGCCTTTGACACGGTTTGCGTGAAACTGAGCGACACTCCACAGGGACCAAGCGCTTGCATGCGCTGCTTCAGCACTTCCTTGCAGCAATGAGAATACCCAATAAAACTGAATGGATAGACCCCAGCTGAAGAAGCGGGGAAAGATCTGAAAGGGACAGTTGATTGGAGCAACGTCCCAAGCGGAGAAAGACTTGTTTCCAACATCCTCATGTCGAGGGTTCACCAATCCACTCCCGGTGCAGTTTCACTTCACAATCTGATCCCAACTCTTAGGGCGAGCTTCACATGGCACGCGCACCACACAGGCGCTGACATCCGCCACCGAGGCGGCCACGGCATCGCGGGACATGGCTTTGTACTTGTCGTGGTGGGTGACCTCAAAAGGGCGGCCTTCATTGAAAATGTTGGAAGCCAGGAATGAATAAAATTTGGATTTTAACCACTAAAATTGGAGTTTGGAAACCAAAAAGTTTGGATAAAACGGTGAGGTTAACAACTTGGGAGAAAAAAATTAGATCAAGGAATCAAGGAAACAAATGGGAGTTGGCAATCAAAACTGCAATTTAAAGGTGCAAGAGATCTGAGGACCACACTGGGATCCGTCTTTCCAGGAAATGTCGCGAAGACTCATAAACCACGAAGAAGAGCCTGGGACTCCAAACAGAAATGCACAGAAGCCTTCTCCAAGGCCCACACCGGGGGCCTTGCTGTTCTAAGGCCCACACCGGTTCTACAGAACACTTGCTCCAACTCCTCTAGGAATTTTACTTCTGCACTATGGCCCTTTACTACCAGACACCGATGCATCTAAGAATCGATATAACCTTTGGCAAGAATCACCTGGAACTAGGCTTCTGGCGCACTGCCGGGCAAAGACACCGCCAAAACGGCACTCAACCTGAGTCCACCACCCTCTTTGGCAGGCCAAGAATGTTGAGAAATGCCCCATTGGTATTTTCTAGTCATACTGCTTTTTATGAGGGTTGTCCAAATCGATTCGCACCAGCCCAAGAAAAGCGTGTCACTCTTTCTCACCAGGCAACCCGCTCCAAAGGTGACGATAGCCACCTGCTGGCCAAAACCTCAAAATCCCACATCGTTCTTGCTGACGAGTGGGTGCGGGTCAAGACTAAGTTTAGGCACAGTACCACACACAAAAATATACGACCGCTAAGGAGTGACGAAAAACTTCCTTAAGTTCCTAGAAAAAAGTTGGTCATGCCAAAGTTCAAGCCACATGGAACCACTACTACATCTATGCCAATCATAACCTTCTATATGTCAAAAATTGGGAGGGGGCAGTTTGGTATACCACACCCATTCATCATCGTTTGACCTTTGGTTGTTCGATGGGACTTACCCTCTAGTTCCATCTTAGAAGCATGATCAACCAGTGCGAAAATCGATGATCCACGCTGTCATGCAGCCGCGTAACCCCTCCCGGGATTGCACCCGAGTCTTCAGCGTATCCAGCGGATGCAAGGGCACATCCACTGCAATCCCAGCCAACCTTGGACGTCTTGAACCCTCCTGGAAAATCACTTAATATACACACCTGACATTTGGTGAATAAACCTGATGAAGGTCTAATCTGATGCACATAAAAATAGTAGATTTCGAGGCTTTCTCAATGTACAAAATGGTTATAAGGTATAACCGTGCTTTCCTACCAGCTACAAAAAGTCAGATGGGCCTCCAAGTACCATCCATGGCTGAAAGTTGCAAGGGATCCTCAATCCCGAAACTTTGATGACCTGTGGACTGCAAGAGAGATTCCAAGACACCATGCCTATTGGATGCCTGGGGTTCCAACCTATGAAAGTTCCATGAAAATCTGCCATCTGCAACCAAGGAGATCTTGAGCATTGCCAGATTTTGAGCCACTTCTCAATTCCGACTTTACGAAAATTGTATACATAATTTTTTGGCATCACTTCCATCTCCCCCCAATCTCCCAAAAATCCAGATACATGCGGA
Organism: Symbiodinium sp. clade C Y103; assembly: GCA_003297045.1. NCBI lineage: Eukaryota > Dinophyceae > Suessiales > Symbiodiniaceae > Cladocopium > Cladocopium sp. clade C. Next base: position 15,408 of record BGPT01001285.1, read on the forward strand.
TTCAACCAACCCCTCCACAAGTGACCCCCAGCTTCTTGGGGTTTCTTCACCACTGACAAACAATTTGAATTGTTCTTTAGTGCGTATTCACCATCTATTTCTGGGTTGGTTGAATCCCTGTTATTTTTTCTTTTTTGCAGGCTTTTGGCCCGAAAAATCCCAAAATCCAGCAAAGTCATTGCTATTTTCTGACGTGTTTTGGTTGGTTTTAGGCCAAAAAAAAGAGAAACTCCAGCTGGGACGATCCCCCAGGCGCCCCCACAGCCCAGCCGAGAAGGAGACCAAGACCGGCGGCTCGGAGCCCAGCTGTCGGTCGTTTTGGGACCAGTTCTTTGGGGGCCTCGAGGAAAAGGGGAAGGGCATGGCTGGCATGGCCGGTTTTTTTCGATGAAACTCATTGGAAGTTGGAAGTTGGTGGTTTTTTTACTTGTTGATCTATGTCCGTGATTTGTTTTATGAATTGGTGAATCTGATAATTGCCATTGTTGATTTGTTGCTGATGGTTTTGACCATGCATTCCTTTGCATGTATGTTTGTGTATCCATTGCAGAATGTCAGCATCGAGAGATTGCAGAGAAACGACATACAGAAAAGGACAGAGTGAAAGAGAGAGAGAGAGAGAGAGAGAGATATGCACAATCTCTTGTGGGGTGGGTATGACTGGATCCACACCTGATATTATCACGCACCTGCACATCACCCGGATGGAACGGTGATATCATCAACCCCCATGCTGTCCAAGCAGCACAGTTGCCACCGGCGCCGCCGCCGCTGCCGGCACCGCTGCCGGCGTTGGTGCCACTCGGCGCGGCTCAGGCGCCACCGGGACTGGCATGGCCTAGCTGGGGATCACGTGGTATACAACCACCAGTAGTATGGATACCGCATAAGAGGGTGTGAATTATATGTGTATGTGTGTGTACGTATGCAACGGACATACAAGAGGGACAACTTCAGCATTGTTTGAAATCTAGCATCATTTCTCTGGAAGCTGAACACCCCATGGCATCTAAAATGGGAGCAAAAAGGCGGAATCAGAAAGATTTGTGAAACGGATTGAATTGAGTTGGTCAAACATGGCAATGCAAATTAAGAATCATACAAACAGATCCAATTATTCGAGACATGGAGGGTATAAACCATCCACAGGAGATGTATGGTATTGGGTTTACCTCATTAAATCTTAGAAAGCAGAGTTTTCACCATGTGGGATACCCCACGACGCGATTTACTTCACGGTTTTCTAAGGTAAGTGTGGATCCTGCGGCTCACCACCCCAACCTCCCCACCAGCAACCCACCAGCCCAGCCGTCCTTAGGCTTAGCCGCCTGCTCCTGTTGAGAGTCAACCACCTGCAAATGTTTCCTGGGCAAGCCCCGGCCGTGGCGAATCCCGGCAGATCTGTGGTTGGCACTGGTTCCACTCACCAAAACAGTGACTGACCGATTGACACTTCACCAAGAAAAGTTGGTCAAGAGTGGTGATTTCAAGGCGATTTCACATGGACCACCTTTGATTTCACTCACCAAAATGTTGATGTAAGGAACAAAATCTAACAAGAAATGGGACTGTAACCTCCCAACCTAGTGGTTCTACCCAATCAATGATAATAGTTATACCAGTAGTACCGCACAAGGCGGTGGCGGAAGTTTCAAAAATGGTAAACCTATAGGAGAGGTTCGTTGCTGTGACTGATGGATGGCAGAGCGA
>BGPT01001285.1:36864-47403 GCA_003297045.1 Symbiodinium sp. clade C Y103
CTGAAACAAGTGAAAGCCAGCCTGGAGATGGAGTGCACGAGTCACCTCCTCGATGGTTCGAATTTCCCTTTCAAGCTGACTGTTGTGTGGCCAACGGTTTTCTAAGGTGGGTTCATGTTGAAAACCAAGCTGCGAACAACTGGCTAAAAACTCACCTGCTTGATCACTTTTCATCATCNTCTAAGGTGGGTTCATGTTGAAAACCAAGCTGCGAACAACTGGCTAAAAACTCACCTGCTTGATCACTTTTCATCATCACCGATGGAACCACATGATAGCTAGGACCCAGGAAGGACAACAAATGTTTGTTGATGGTTTCACTGCTCTTGGATCCACAAGGAAAGGCTCGAATGAGTCCACTAAACTCATCCCTGACCACTAGCACAACGTTGTTACGACCCTCAGTGCGTGCCTTTGACACTATGATAAAGTCACAAGCAATGCGCTGTCCAAATGAATCGACTTCTGGCAGATCCCCCCTGGAACCAAGTCTGTCATACCGTTTGGATTGAGTGCGTCTTTTATACATGCGGCTTCTCTGACAAATTTCGCAGTATGGATTCTTTGGAATGTGAAGTCTCTGATGCTCAATGGATTGGCTTTCACGATAGAGCCTGGCATGTCGATTCAACGGCTCCTCCTCATCGTTTTCTGAATCCCCATCCCCATCGACCCCCGCAACTGGAGCTGCTGCATCAACAGCAGGTGCAATTGGTGCATGTGACGAAGACGAAGCTGCCAAACCGAATGATCTATCATCAAATTGGATGGTTTCAGAAAAGATTGGAACATGATCCTCAATCCGATTGGCATAGACAACTTTGTTTCATCTGCAGTTACTTGAACAGAATCCACATCATTTGCTAGGAAAGGTAGCGAGTTGGGCATCCACACGAAAGGTCTTCCTGATTCTACAAGTCCTAGTGACCGAACAAGAGGACATGAATCCAACATGCAAAACGATGCATTTCCAAGTTGATCACCATTGGCATGGACAACTGAGTCGCTAGTTACCTGACCATTGCCGGTCTCAAACCGAACAGAACCTTTGGAACTGCTGGCTTTATACAAGACACTTGATGGGACACCTTGGGCTTCGAAAGCTTGAAACGAGGCGAGGTCACGGCCGGCACCTGAATCAGCAATCCACTCAAGATGATACAACCCTTCAGCATTATTTTGAGCTACCATTGCATGCTGATTTGACAACAACGCTGGAACGCCTACCCTGCATTGATCTGAGATCAAGGATGCACCCTGGTCAGTGCAAACACTTGTCCCAAGTCTTGGCAAGACAGTTGTGCTGATGGTTGCAAGGACGGAGAACAGGAAACGAAAGGGGGCAAATGCAAATTGCAAAGTCGTTGGTGCAGCCTTGGACGTCTTTGACTTCTCCTTGGCTGCTGGAGTACCCACATGCGCAAACGGACATTCTGAACCACGATTGCAAGTACCCTTCCCAGAGTACGCCTTATTGAAAAGATTCAATAAAGTTATTGAAATTTGAAACCTTATTGAAATGAAGCTTTTATTGAAATAATTCAATAACTTTATTGAAATCCATTTCAATAATATTATTGGTTTGTTTCAATAAGAATCCAAGGCTGTTTCAATAAGAAAATGATTGATTTCACACTGTATTTCAATAAGCCTGCATGGACCTCTGATCTTATTTCAACATGTTTCAGATGGATGAAGCATGGCTCTATAGGAGAATTTGGCTGAAACCTGTCCAAGGCAGCTGTGAAGGCTCAAATGTGTATCTTTTTTTGAACTTTGCTTTGAACAAAAGCTTTTAACCTTGGCAAAGGGCAAACATGGGGTCTTGGTACAGTGATTCAGACCCCCTGGCTGGACTGGATCCACCCTCTTGGAGGGATAACCACTATGTGCAGTGCTGCTATAGGTGGGACAGTGACATCCCTGGGAGCCAATGCATGAATTGGCTTTGGAGATCAAGGCTTGGCCACCCTCAGTGGGGAGGGGATGGAGTGAGGTGCTGGGTCTGTGGCACCGACTGGAGGAAGTCCTACCTGTTCTGGATGGATCAACATGGTGGTTTCTGGCACTGGAGCTGGAGGTAAGCCTTGCACAAGGGCAAAGCCTTGCACAAGGGCAAAACCCTGCAAAAGGGCAAAACCCTGCAAAAGGGCAAAGCCTTGTAAAGGGCACAAGCATGCATTGCAAAGACAATGGAGTGTGAAAAAATGCAGCATTGAGGGTGGGTGGCTGCTTTTTGAGTTGTGTGTGTGTGCTTGTGTTTGGTTGCACTGTTGGTGACACCTGTCTTGCCAGCCAGAGCCTGTCCCCTCCTGCAGTGCTTTATGGTTCAAGCTTTCAATTTGTGTTCTCCAAGTTTTGTCCCTGAAAAAGGGCAGGGCCCTGGAAAAGGGTAAAGCCTTGCAAAAGGGCAATGATGAAGCCTGTCAGAAAAAGGGCACAAGGGGCAGGGAATTCAAAGCCCAATGCCAGACAAGGTTTTCCTGATGTTGATCAGGAGCTCTTAGAGGATAAGTTGGATGGCTATGTGAGGATGCTGGGAAAGGAGCAGTCTTTCAACTTACATCAGTACAAGAACTTGCAGCCCCAGCAGGCAGAGGTGGCCAAGGACATGCACAAGCTTGCCAGGCTGCTGGAAGCCCTTCTAGCTGTTTCCCCAACAGGGCAAATCAAATATGCTGCCTTGAAGCAGGCCTTGGGCTGCCTGAGCCAGAAGTTTGGGTCTGACCTTCTGGCTGCCCATTTTGAAGGTGAAAAAAGCTTGCTGGCTGGAAGGGCTGCTGACAGCATTCAGTGCTTCTCAAGCATTGGAGGAGAGCTACTGCTTCTGCACAATCTTGGGAGAAATTCGAAAACAAGCTGGATGAGGCCCAAGCAAAGGTAATGGGATGCTTGAGGAAGCAAATGGCCTTGCCATCCAAAGAAGAGATGCCAAAGAAGAAAAGGGTCCTGAAGAAAGAGGAAAGTGAAGTGACCCTGGGTCCTGATGGCTATCCAATGATGTTGGCCACCCAATCTGACACTGAAACTGGGTCAGAAGCTGCAAACTCTGGAGATGGTGGTTCAGAGTCATGTTTGCAGAGGAGCCCACCACCTGTCCTCAAAGCTGACTGGAAGAAAGCAGCAGGTAAGGATGCAAAAAAAAAGCCAGCTGCTGAAAAGCAGAGCCTTGCAAAAGGGCATCCATTAAAAAAGCCAGCTACAAAGACCAAAGGGCTGGCAATGAAAACTGAAAAAGGTGGCCCAAATGAAATCCACCAGGCATCATTGAAGCTGGGTGGTGGCAAACACCAGGCCTACATCCAGCACATGCCTGATGGCCCTGGCACTTCCTTGAGGCTCATAGTTGCTTGCACATCTGCAAGGGCCAAGACATTGAAAATCACACACAAAGCACTGATGGAGGAGCTGCTGCCCAAGTGCAAACAGAAAGGAGCAACCAAAGCTTCTATTCTCAGGGAAAGGGATCTTCTCTTTGAAAAATACAAAAAAACTTCCTGAATTTCAAACCCTGCCAAAGGGCTAGCCTTGTGAAAGGGCTGACAAGTATGGCCTTGTGAAAGGGTTGCCCACTGCAGCATTGCAAAATGCAATGGTAGCAAGTATGTTTGTTGCCATCATGGAAAAAGCAGTGCTGAAACCTGGCAGCCACAAGCACCTAAGTTTTCCCCAAGTTTCCCACCCCTAAGCTATATAGTTAATAATCACAGATAACCATCAATGTTTTCACAGATACCTAGATTTTTTTGGGGGGAAAACTTGGGAAACCACCTGAGTGCAAGTGCTTACACAAGCTTCATGGCAACCATTGAAACTTGTCAGTTTGACACAGAGTGAAAGCATGCTGCATAAATGCCCTTCACAGCCATTTCTTGGCTCAAACAACTGGAAGCAACTGTGCTTTGAAAACAAATTTCTGTCTCTGCAAAGGAGTTTTTTTAACCCTGGAAAAGGGCCCAACTCTGCAAAAGAGCAAAAAATGGCTGAAAGCTCCCCTGAACCAGATTGGGAGAGGCCTGCTGGCAGAAGCAGGAGTAAAAGCCAATCTCAAAGCAAATGGGTGAAAAAAAAAGGAGCAGGAGCCACCAGACAGCTGGGAAGATGATGCTGCTGATGAAGGGACCAGGAACTGGTCAAATGAGGACAGGAGCAGCTGGCTGAGGAGGCAATACAGCCAAGATAACAAAAAATGGTGGGACCAGCAAAGCTGGGATGATGGCTGCTGGGACCAAAAAGGAGATTGGGGCCCAAGCCCAAGCCACTGGGATGATGATGATGATGATGGCCAGTGGCAAAAGGACTGGCATGATGACTGGTGGGAGGATGGCTGGCATAACCCTGAAAAAGGGCCCAGCTCCACAAACCCTGCAAAAGGGAGCCAGCCCCCACCTTGGAAAAGTGCCAACAGGACCTCTGGGTCAGCACAAGAAAGGAAAAGATTAGAGGAATTAAGGGAAAGAGATGGCACCCCATCTGACCCAGAGGAAAGAAAAAAACAAAAGCTGGCAGCCATGAGCCAAAGCAGATACAACAGGCTCATAAGAAGGCAAAAAGAGCAAGATGCAAAAGCTGCCAGCAGGGAACAGGGCTACCAAGAGGCTTGGCAGCAAGCTGCAGCCTGGATGGCCCAGTGCCAGCAACAGCAGGGGCAGTGGCAGCAGCCCTTCTATGTTGTGGCACCACCCACAACCTGGCAGGGGAGCAGACCTGCAGGACTGCTGTGCTGTTTTCATGTCAAAGCTGCAGCATGTGTTTGTATGATTGCTTCCCATGCTTTTTGCAGGAGGGAGCCAGGCAGCACAGCCTCAAGCACAGCCTGCAGGTGGGCTGGGGAATTCAAACAAATGGTGCTGTCATAATCTCATTTCTTTTGATGCAGGTGCCAAAAAACCTGTGCCTCAGAGCAGCAGCAGCAGCAGCAGTGGAGGACATTTGGAATCTGTTTCTTGCTCATTTCAATTTGCATGTGGAGAAGTTTTCATTTGATTTTGCCAGGAACAGAGGCAGATGGCTCTGCAGATGGCTCTGGCATCAAAAAGGAGGCAGCCACCCAGACCAGTGATGAGGAAAGCTCATCAGAGCCAGCTGCCAGCAGTGCCAAGGATGTGGCACCTGCTGAAAAGAAACCACCCAAAGGTGCCAAGCCAAAAACAGCTGCAAGACCCAAGCAGGAGGAAGTGCACCTGGAACCAGTCCAGGAAAACCAGGAAAATTCCTGGGCCACTGTGGTGAAGAAAAAGAGGCCTCTTCCACCTGGCCCACTTGCAGCCAAAGGCAAGGGCAAAGGGAAACAGAAATAGCACTGTGAAATGTGCAAAAAAGCTTTGAAAAAAAGCAGAACCCTGAGAAAGGGCAGCATCTCAAGATGCATAACCTTGCAAAAGGGTAAAATTCACCCAAAAGGGTTTGGGCAAAGGCCCAAAAAACTGACAGCTGCCTGGAAAAAAAACAGCTGCTGTGTCTGCAAGTTTGCCACCAAATTTCTTGGTGGTTTGAAACATTAGAGATTTCCAGCTGGCATTTTTTGAATGCTTCAATTTGCACAAAAAATCACAACCATCATATCCCATCATATTACATCATATGATGGCCACACCCATCATATGATGGCAAAAACCCATCATATGATGGCCAAAACCCATCATATGATGGGAGCACCCATCATATGATGTCATATGATGGGATATGATGGCCATGGGTTTTGACATGTTTTTGGCAGGTGTAAAAAAAATGCTGCAGCCTTTTCTGTGCTCAAGACCTTTGTATGGTCCACCAAAAAAAACCCAGCAAAAACCATCACCCCTGCAAAAGGGAACCATCCCTGCAAAAGGGGAGCCTTGGCAAAGGGCAATGGGCAAAGCCATGAAGGCAATGAAAAGCCCAAAGCTGAAGAGGGTTAGCCAAAAAAAAAGAAAAGGAAAACCATGCCACCCAAAGCCCTGACAAAGGGAAGGGACCTGCAAAAGGTAAACAACCAAGTTTGAAAAAACCTGCCAGCAAGTTGGACACATCTGAAGCTGGCATGTCTTTGGAAGAAAAAATGGAACTTTTCTCCAAAAAGCAGAATGGCAATGTCCAAAGTTTTTTGGACCAGCTGACCAGCAACCAAAGAGAGGCTTTGTGGGGAAGGTTCCAAAGAGCAAGGGAATCTTTGAAAGACAAGGACCTGGACTTGCAATGGTCCACTCATTGCAAGGGCCCTGGGAGTGATAGCAACAAGAAAGCCTTGCTCAAGGTCTTTTTGGCCAACAAGGGGGACCTCAAAAAGAATGACCACTACATGAAGGAAATGATCTCCCTGTCCAGGGTGGAAGGCCAAAAGGATACTGAGGAATGGGTGCCCTTTGCCTCCATCTTGCAGAGATATGGCTTGCAAGAGATGAGAAGAGCCACTTGGTTGCACCTAGTCCTCTTGACTTTTGAAAGTTTGCAGGGGCTGGCTCACAGCTTCACAGTTCATGTGCATTAGCTGGTATGTTTGTGCAAGTGCAAGTGCACCTGCCCTGCCAGATCAAGAAGGGAAGCATCAGATGCAGAAGGGATCCCAGAGACAAAGCAGAATGGCAGTTTGCTTTGGAGAAGGAAGTGAAGTACAGGGCTACTGAGACCAAGCATGAGGTACAAGCCTCCAGCTCTGGAAAGGCTGAAGCAGCAGCCTGGCTGAAAGCCAAAGCTGAAGCTGGTATGCTGGATACCAAGCAAGCAGACCTGGCTGAACAGGCCTTAAGTGAAGTTGCACCTGCAGCTTCCAAGGGAAAGAGGGCCCTTCTGGCAATCAAGGACAGAGAGGATGAAGATGATGGAGAAGGAGCTGCTAATGATAGTGGTTCTGATGAGTCTCCAGCACCAGCCAAGAAAAAAAAGAAAGTGGATGCAGATGCTGAAGAAGCTGAGCTCCTGAGTGACATAGGTGCCAGCAAGAACAAGGAGTTGGCAAGCAACAGGGTCAAGAAAATGGTTGCCCTCTTGGAAAAGGTCAAGAAGGAGAAGGGCACAGACTCTGACAAAGGCAAGAAAGTGGATGAATGCCTAAAGAGCCTCAAAAAGATGGCAAAGGATGGAGGCAAAGTGAATTTGGAAAATGTAAAGAGCCAGCTGTTTGAAGCAGCACTGGCAGTCAAGAGGGTCAAAAAATAGACCTGTCAAAGGTCATGCCTTGCAAAAGGGCTGGTTAACCCTGCCAAAGGGAGCAAAGACTGCAGGATTGAAATGCTTTGTGAAAAATGTGAGAAGCAGTGTGCACACACCACCCTTGACTGCACTTTGTGCAAATCACTTCTGTTTTGTGCACCCAGCATACTTGGCTGTACTTGTTGCACCTTTGTGCTTCGCCTTCTGCAGCCCTTTGAAGCTCTAGGCCATGCACTCTAGAAAAGCAGCTTTGAAAACCCTGAGCAAGGGATTGAGCCTTGGAAAAGGGCTTGAAAGCCTTGTGAAAGGGCAGCATGAGCAAGTGGAAAAGAAAGAAATATGAAGAACCAAGCACCCCTGCCACCATGGAAGAAGGAGAACAGATGTCACCCCTAGGCACCTGCCTTCTGGAGCAATATGCGAATGGCATGTCAGCACCTTGCCAGCACTCCAGCTTTGCTTTGTCTTGCCACAGCTGTCACACATGGATGTGCCCTGTGCTTGCAAGCTGAGGGGCCTTCCATACAAGCTCTTGCAATGGCAGCTTTGAAATCAGGGCAGAGCTCATCAGACATCCAAGAGCTGGCCAGCCTTGGCAACTTTGGAAAAAATCCAAACCATGTGGCCCAGCAGCTCCAAAAGAAATATTGTCAGAGCAGTGATATTGATATCCCATTCCCTTACACTCTGGATTGCCCAGTCCTGTTGAAAGATTCAGATGGGATTTGCCAGAGCACCAGGAAGGTGGGCATGTTTTTGCCACATGAGTGGTTTCATTGGATGTGTGGCAAAGAAGGTGTCTCAGGCCTCCAAGGCTTATCTTCTTTCTGGAAAGAGCACAGCCCAAATGACCCACAGATCCAGCATTCTCCAATCAAGGATTCTTGGATTTGCATAGAATGGCCTGTGGCTGGATGCTAGTGCTTGGCTGACCTTGTTCCTGTAAGATTGCTGCCATTGCATCATCTAAGGAAGCCAGGAAGAACTTCATTCCTTTGGGGTGCCATGGTGATGGAGGTGCCTTTCAGAAGAATGACAGCATAAATGTCATCTCCTTCAGGAGCCTTCTCAGCAGCTGGAATGTGGCAACTTCACAAATGTTGCTTGTGGCCCTGCCAAAGGGTTGTATCAACAAGAGCCCAGGCAATGATGGTGCTGATACCATGCATCACATCTGGAAGGTTTTGGTTTGGTCCTTTGAGGCAACATTCTACAACAAATTTCCAGATGCTGACCACCAAGGGAATGCATGGCCCACCAATTCTTGGAGAGCTAGGATGGCAGGGCAGCCTCTCAATTCAGAAGGCTACAGGGGCTTCATCTATGCCATCCAAGCAGATGGGGAATACCTGTCCCTTGAGTATGGGTTGGCAGGTGCCAGCCATGAGCAAATGTGCTTCAACTGTGGTGCAAACAAAAGCACAGTTCCATACAATGATTTCAGAAGCACAGCAGCCTGGAGGGAGACTGTCCTGAATCACAATGGAACTGCACCAACCACCCACCTGGTCACCAAAATTCCAGGGGTCTGTGGAGAATCCTTCAAGTATGACACCTTGCATGTGTTGGAAGAAGGCTTAACAGCCCACATCTTGGCCAACTGCTGCTTTGATTGGGTGATCAGGCCTGGCTGGCATGGGACCCAAGACCAAAAATTGAAGGACCTATACCAGAAGATCTGCAGGGAATACCAGGAGCAAGGCATTGAATCTTCAAACAGGATCAGGAGGTTGCCACTGAGTGCCTTTTGCAACCCCAAGGCTAAATTTGACAACTTCCCTAGTCTCTCAGGGATCAAAGCAAGGCACTGCAGATACTTGGTGCCAGTCTTTCTTCAAATCTGTGATGAATTCCAAGATCCTGCAGAGCCATATACAGACCACAGATTCAAATGCCTGAAGAACTTGAATGAGGTGTACCAGATCATGGATGCTTCACCCATGCACCCTTCCAGAACACAGTCCAAGGCCTTCAAGAAGTGTATGGACACCTGCCTCTTGCACTACAACCGCCTTTCTGTCCTCTCCATTGAAAAGAAATTGTTGATGTGGAACACTGTTCCAAAATTTCATTTGGCAGCCCACCTGGCTGATCAATTTCAATGGATGAACCCCAGATTCTACAGCTGCTATGCTGGTGAAACCATGGTGGGCCACATGGGTGCATTAGCACACAGCACTCTGAATGGCACAGCTGCATGGCAAGTGCCACTGAAGGTTTGCTGGAGGTATCGCCTGGGGTTCCACCTGAGGCATGAAGGGTCTGAGTTCTGCTTTGAAGAGCCAGACAGCGACTGAAAGCCTTGGACAAAGGCATGGACCTGAAAAAGGTTTTCCAACCCTGCATAAGGGGCTTGTAGCAATTTCAGCTAGAGACTTTCCTTGTGCAAGAAAAGCCTGCCAAAAAAGTGGTTTGCAAGCACATTTTCATGGCATGACCCTTATTGAAACAGGGTTGAAATTTGCTGAAATTATTGAAATTTTCCTTATTGAAACAGGGTTGAAAATTATTGAAAATTTCAATAAAGGTGTGAAACCACAATTTCAATAAAAACATTGTTTTTATTGAAATGACTAATGATTATTGAAATTGACGTTTGTTATTGAATCTTTTCAATAAGGCGTACTCTGGGTTTGGATAAAACAAACATGGGACAGTGGGTTTGCCTTTGGCTTCTGTCGATGCCTTCGCTTTGGGTGTGGGCTGAGCTTTGCTCGGTGGAGGTGGCCCTTTGGGCTTTGGTTCCTCCTTTTTACCCTTTCCTTTACCATCACCTTTCNGATGCCTTCGCTTTGGGTGTGGGCTGAGCTTTGCTCGGTGGAGGTGGCCCTTTGGGCTTTGGTTCCTCCTTTTTACCCTTTCCTTTACCATCACCTTTCCCGGGTTGCTTCGCCTTTGGCTTAGCTTTGGGTGATGGCAGCGCCTTTGACGCACCTGCATCCTTCTCCTCATCCNCCCTTTCCTTTACCATCACCTTTCCCGGGTTGCTTCGCCTTTGGCTTAGCTTTGGGTGATGGCAGCGCCTTTGACGCACCTGCATCCTTCTCCTCATCCACCGTGGCGGCATTAGCACCTTTGGGCTTATCCCTTTCCTTTTGGGTTTTGGATGGTGAAAGTGAATGTCTGATGGACTCCTCATTCTGATCCTCCCGCATTTCCCACAAGGCTGTCTTGATCTTCCCAAACAACCAATCAAAGGATCTACGGTNAAGTGAATGTCTGATGGACTCCTCATTCTGATCCTCCCGCATTTCCCACAAGGCTGTCTTGATCTTCCCAAACAACCAATCAAAGGATCTACGGTACGACGTTGGTGAAGAATCCTTGATCCTATCGATATGACGCTGGATCATTTTACACCTTTTCACCCTTCCAAAAAGCCATGTGAACTTTGTTCTTTCGGATGGC